>CM031236.1:74015132-74110095 GCA_018340775.1 Taxus wallichiana var. yunnanensis | reverse complement strand
AAAGGTATTGCCTCTATTTGGTTCCACCAACTAGATCGATTTGATCTGATCCGCAATTCTTCCTCCTTTTAACATGCCAAACAAGTAAATAAGGTAGATTTGATAGATTATGGGTGGATTTCATAGGCCATTGATGGTCAGAAGTTGTTTTCCAAATTATTTTTCCCAGCCTCTCTCCTCCCTCCCAGGTCAATCTATAAAAAAGAAGTGGATCAGGCCTAATATAAAGGGCCGACATCGCTTTGCACTCTCTTCCGTTGTCTATAAAGAAATTCCGTGGGAGTTTCAAACCTCCCATCTGAAATAATGCAATATTTTTGCCTCTCTGCCACCAAGTAACGCACTCATGTATCGACTTTTGGAGCAATAATATATGTGGATGATTCTCGACCCTCTCATGTGTTTATTGCATTTCCTTCTCGATCTTTCATTGTAGCTTTAGTTATCTATGCATGGCATTTGCATCAGTAGTTCTATGGTTTGTGTTAGCTTGAAAATGAGTGTTTAACGTTCCTTTGTGTACATCACCCTCATTATCTTAGGTTTATATTTTTGTATCTTCTCAACCTCGTCTCCTCGTAAGATAGAGTAGGTTTAGAATAGATCCTCTAAAATTTATTTGTGTGCACTCGGGAATAGAGGAATAGGAACCAGACCTTAATCCGGGAGAGCTCTCTCTCAACTAAGGGAAGGTCCCACACTTTGAGAGATGATCCATGTTGTGTAATCTACACCGAGAGTCTCAACCCATCTCTGGTTGTAGGCGTATCTAGGGTGTTTGTGATTATGCACACCGCTTTGGCATGCTTGGTGGACCAGAGAGGTCTCCTATCTTTATTATAAAGCAAGACCGATGTGCACTTGCTATAATTTTTGGGCTTTTTAAGAAGCTTTTTTCAAATTACACATCACGGAAAATCCCAAAGAAATAGAATCCATTTGGTTTAAATGGTCCAAGCTTGTCAAGTTCATGATAAGAATACAAACAAAGGTCAAGAACCAAAGAGGAGGAATATTTTTCTATTTCGCACTTGTCCCTGTAAATAGGGAGAGAGGGGAGAAGAGCCCAGAGGTCTCCATAACCACTAAACAAAACCTTATCAACACACTCCACCTGGCAAGAGGGATCGCTTCATTCAATCAATGAAGGGTTCTTAGGCCAATCATAATGGCACAACCACCAAACCCTACTATGTCGAATTCATCGCAAAGATCCACTCACTCTCAGTATTGCACGAAAATCCAGCTCCTCGGTAAGTACCCGACATTAAATATCATTCCCCATTTCACCTGGAGAGAAGCTATACTTCTCCTAATGAGCATATTTCAGACATCAGCAAAATGTCTATGCTTAATCTCATGAGATCAACACGAGATGGACATTGCAGCTTCGGAGTTATAGCTTCTTCACACAAGGGTAAATCTTACGCGATGGTTCTGAGTCTACCAAAGAGCTCTGTTCAAAACTCTGGGACCATCTCAGAGCAGAGGGCCTCTACAACCAATTTGGAGAGAAGGGAGATAATCTATCCTCGGTTGAGAATTTGACAACCATCAAGAGGGGCTCCCTAATGAGTAGTTGACATGATTTCAACATCAGATTCCAAAGGACATGGGATAGGATTCCATTGGATGTAAGGCCCACAAAATGAAGGTGCTTTCTTATACTTTCTGTAGAGCTCTAAATTTTGATATTTCTTTAATGATTCAATCTAATGGGAGGTACCACACTTACCCGCAACCTATAACATTTCCCATTAGAGCTAAAATTATCTAATTCAAGTTGGAAAACATGCTCCTAGGCCACCCACACCCCATACCTAGAAACCAAGAGATCCAACACTAGTCGACACCTACATTAGCTCCTATACCTACTCCTAGTGAATCGAGTTCAAACTAAGCCTCCACCTCATCTTATAACGGCTAAATAAAGAGCTTCATGAAGTTATGAAACAACTACAAACCTAAGAAATGAGCTAGTAACTATCAAAAGGCAACAAGCTCAGATTTCTGAGGCCATATCAACCTTAGACTCGATGACAGGCTAGACTCCCCATATCGCTGGAAATAGACCACCAGCTCAAAGTTGCAAATTCAACCAAAACCAAGGACAACCTCAAGCCTACTTGGCCTTTCCAAATTCATATGATACAAAACACAAATTCAACATCAAGGGCCTTGGTTCCAAGACAAAACAACATGGCACAATAATAGGATTGGTGTTTCCTATGCAATCAGCCCCATAACCAATCAATGTGTTTTAATGGTGCACTAAAAGCTAGATGCTCGACAGGACGCATCTTAACATGTGTCCTAAGAGTCTAGTTAAAGAGGAAAATCAATAGCAAGAAACTCGGCCAAGAGGCACCTCCCAAGTGAGACTATGCTTGCTCAATCATGGCAAGTGAATATTTCGTGGCATGAATCAACCCCCTCTCAAAGTGTAGCCACTAATACATGGTCTAAGAAAGAAATATGGGAGATGGAAAATCACCAAACTCGTGTAATCCTCAACCCTCCATTACTCCAAAAGGTATCGAACTCAAAGTGCAACCTCCCTAAGCATGCAGAGTTAGACCAAGCCACCTTCAAAACCCACTCAGAACCAATTGTAACGCATCCAATGCAGCAAGAGAAAATGTACCAGATTGTGGCCATACTAAAAGGATAGTTCATTTAACATCATTTAACAAATGAAGAAGATGAATGTGAAAATTTAAATGTGGGAGTCATCGGCACATTCCGTAGATAGAGAGATATGTTGCGTAGACTTACTATGGGCCAATTGGTCAAGCTCAAATCAGCCTCCCTAACCAAATAAGAGAAAGTGTTTACCAATGTGGCTTTTCGTGAGGGAAAAAAATGGAGAACAACAAGGTAAGAATGCAAGCCCCTCTCCATTTTATGTTTCATTGATCATTAGAGATAAATGGTACATAATTGCATGATTGATTCCGGGGGCAAGTAGCTGCTGTAATGCCCAAAACAAATAACCTGATTGGTAGACTTCAATAATGAAGTCATCTCTAAGAGCGTAGTGCACTGGATGGGGACAAATGGTAACGGCGATGGAGTCATCAAATATTTAAGCCTCACCACTGAACTCATGCCTGCCCTAATGTGACTATGTTGCAAAACGATCGAGTCATACAGACTTGCCACCACATATTGCATTGTGATTGTCAAGAGACTGGCTCACAAAAATTGGAGGCTATCTGCATCTGCTTTGATCGACGTACATGATTTTTAGAACAAAGGTATGGAGCTAAGGCCATGATTCGATCTCGAGCCCATCGAGATTACCATATCGAGTCTTATGTACCCAGCCCTAATCAACACCAATTGTTCAACTTTGATCAAGAGGATCTCCCAAGCACTTGTGAAAAGTGTATACCAAAGTGCGGTGTATCCCACTTGACCTCTCACGAGTGGGCAAATAAGAGGCATGATTTTGACCTCCTATAAAGAGATAGAAGAGAATTTGAGCTGCAGGAGTCTCACTCAAAGCTTAAATGAGGAGAATAATCCTCTTCCTGGCATCATTAAGCCGCACTAACAAAGATGATAATGAGGTATGGAAGTTGTTCTTTGATGGCTCAAAAAGTACACAAGGAGCTAGAGGAGGAGCTGCGCTTGTTTCCCCCAAGGTATGAAATACTACTTATCTTTCCATTTCCAATCTTCCTATTCAAAAATACAACAGAGTATGAGGCTTTCATCCATGGACTCGTATCAGGTAAGGAAAAGAGGAATCAAGAACTTGGTCGGGTGTTTGGATAAGTGAATTGGTTAAGTTAATCAAGTCTAAGGACAAAATGCTGCTAAGAATGACCCGTTAAAGAGCTACAAGAACTGGTATGGGACCTCATCGAGGACTTCGAAGCATTCAAAAGATCAATTCCATCCCAAGGAAGAAGAATGAAGCAACAGGTACAGATTGGAAACAATTGGGGCAACATTTGATGTCTGAAGTGAGAGAGTATTATTATAGAATGGGTGGTGAATCCGATGAAAATCCATTCACACTAGTAGGCAAGTGCAAAAATGGGTTTCATGATGGTGGTGAAAAGGAAGGCATTTTCCAAAAATGGTGGACTGCGGTTTTTTTACTAAAAGTCTGAAAATGACAAAATAGAAAATAATGTTTGTGTTATCAACAAGAAACACTTTCAATGTTTGCTACCGACCGGTAACCCTTTTAGTGTTGTCAACCTAACACTTTTTATTGGTTACCAAACACCAAAAAAAAAAGTAACACTTTTTTGAAATTTTAACAACAGACAATTTTACTGGTGTTACCGGTACTTTTCGTGTTATCAATCGGTAACACTTCATGTTCAAAGTTTGTTAACAACACTTTTCAAAACCGTTTGACAACACTTTTCAATGTTACCGGTAACATTATGTGGTGTTTTGTCAGTAACATTTGATCAAAGTTTTTACCACCGGTAACACAAGTTAGTGTTGATGACGATAATACACATTTAATGCACTTTCCTCTCCTATATATATATACCATCCCCATTCATTTTGTCCCATTTTCACCTACAGGTTTCTCCGAGATAGAGTTTTTCAGAGAGTTCTAGCCTTCTCGTCCACTTCCAAGTTTTACTATTAGGGTTGATCATCAAGATTCAAGGTGAAGGCATCATTCATCATATACAGGTATCTTAATCTGTAATTTTCAAACCTCTTCTTTTATCAAGCAATCAACGTTCAAGAATAATGGCCCCAAGGAAAAAAACCATTAAACCAACTTCCTATGTTTACCAAAACATTTTATATCCCTAGTTGTTGCAACTACTCCAAGACCCTCAAATATTTAGCCAATCTAGTTGGATTGGTAGCTCAGGGTTCCATGGTCTTATTTACATGCCCCAGTATCAAATAGAGCACACATTACTAAATAATTTAATGCAAATGTATAATCATTCTGATGGCACATTCATAGTTCAATTACCCTCCCACCAATTTATCATCAAAATAACACCTAAGACATTCATCATATAACAGGCCTACCCCATCAAAATGCATCACCTATAACCTCCAAAGCCATTCTTCTTGATGAGAAAAAAATTTTTAGAGTCTCATTACAATCTCTCTAGTTGAGGCTGAGGTAAATAATCCAGCCAAAAGAGGCATTAACTCTCAATCTATCAAAGACCCCTTTCTCCTAGCCATGGTGGAATTTTTCCAGTCCCATATCATGTTACAAGGAAGATACACCGACATTCCTCAGTGGGAAATGCACTACCTTCTTCAAACCATTTCCGGCATTAGATTTGATTGGTGCACATATCTAGCATCAAAGATTCATTTCTTTGACAAGGCCAAAATCAATCCTACTGCAGTTATTTGTTCTTCTTGTTATGTTCTTGCTTTATATTATGAGGGTTTTTATGGACTCAAATCCACAACTATTCCAACTTCTCTTCACGAGAAGATGGAAAAACATGGAATTCCTATTGACCAACAATTGGTGAGTATTTTGTTTTAAAAATAATTTAATCTTGATTCCTTTCAAAAAATAAAATCATTGTTAAATTAATTCTTGTATTGTAAATATGTAATCTATAATTTTGTTTTGAACCAATGAATAAGTCAAAGAAAGTGAAACACTGGAACATCATCAAAAGGCAGTTCACTCACATAACCTACTTGGGCCTGAGGGGTCTAGTGACAACAATACAATTGATGTCTCCGAGTCCGATGACTCTGTGGCTCAAGAGTCAAGACCAGAAAATGGATGTGTGGTTCTTTGGATTCGTTCATCGCTCGCCCCCCATGTCCCATAAAGCAGGAGAGAAGTAAAACATGCTTTTCTTCTATCCAACAACAAAATCAAGGTTTTAAGTTTTACATACTACACAATGATCAATCATTTCAATTTTATTTAATTATTTTACAGAGTAATGATATTGATAATCTGAATCTCTGATTCTCTACAATGTCATATTTCTAATTTCATTATCCTAATGTGCAACCTTTTCTGGCATATCTGCATCACCTCGAGAGAGTCTTCTCATACTATTGTAGACACCACATACATACCTAAGGGCCAGGCTGAGCATGAAGAGATTCAGTCTACATGCAAAGAATCCCCCAAGCCCTTTTCAAGTTCTAGTACAAAGAAACTAAAAATAGTGACTTAAAATTTATTTATATTAGTGTTTTGAATTTATTTTATGAATTTATCATTCTTTTTAATTGGTTTTCATTAAATTTAGGATTTTCCATAATAGGGCATGTGCCACCACCACCCTTCCCCCATTGCCACACACCAAGAGTTTGTTGACTACAAACAACATTCACAACGTAAGAAATTCTTACTGTTCACTTGTTTGTTTCTTTTAATTTCAAATTTTAACATATTGATTATGATATTGTAGTTAAATCTCATATTGTTAAAGTATATATGCTTATAGATATTTTTCAATCTAAAATTCATCCTGGCCACACCCACTACCACCACCTATGCTCCGACTCCATCTCAACACAAAAGGAGTGCATCATTCTTTTGCCCACCTCCCCTTCCACCTCTGTCATCTGCTTATGGTAGGGGAAAAGGCTTATGCTCCCTAACACTATGCAATGAGTATGAGAAAGGGAACTCAAAATTCACAACATCTGATTTCCCTAGTTTTAATGTTGAGGGGTGTGTCAGAGTGCCAAAGAGGCACTTCTATTTAAACAATATAGATATGGATGAGGAGTATCTTGGGTTGAAAACTATTATGAGATGCAAGAGTTAGGGAGGAATGTCGAGGATCTAACACAATTTGTTCATAAGAAAATGCCACAACCGGTAGGCTCTTCAGATCCTCCTTCCCCAACTTAGGCATCCATAGGAAAAAATGGATGATGATGCAAAGACCAACTTTTCACTTGACATCCTTGTGTCAGATAATGCTACAACCCTTGTCATGGAAAATGTTATTCCTGACCTTAAGGAGATGAAGATGTGGGAGATCAGAGTGAAAGCTCTGATAAAAGAAATTAATGATAGATATCATAATTTTGAAAATAGAGAAACAACTTTTTTCATTGGTTAAAAATCAACCATGGTGATTGATGGTATTCTTTCTCAAGCACAAAAAGAAATGCAATCACCAATAATGTTTACAATAGGGATGAAGTTTTGACAATAATGTTGAATAAATTGGCTAATTTGAATTCTGAGGCACAATCATACTACAACAAGTGGAATCATGACAAGAATCTTGTCACTATTGCTAATGCAGAGAAAGACTTGGTCATGGTAAGTTCTATTTTTTTGTAGATTGTTACATATATATAGTTATTCTTTATCTTATTCTAAATACTAATTATGTGATTTTTAATTGCAGTCAAAATACCAAACTTTGAAGACAAAGGTGCAAGCTGTTGGAGGAGCACCTTAGAAAAGTGAAAGAGAGTGTCAAAGGGGCTATTGGTTTTAAAGAAAAACTTGTTCTATTAAACAAGCAGAACAATACTTTGTGGAGGATTATCAAGGAGCATCATATGGATCCGAAATTCTTATGAAGAAAAAAATGATGAGGATCCTTCTATCCTTTCAATAGGAGATGCAACTAGGGAAGATAGAAAAAAATTTAGAAAACATTAAGGTTGTGGAAAAGGAATTAGTAGAGTCTGGTGTAATCCAAGATAGTGAAAATGTTGTAGTTGTTTAAATCTGGTCAAGGAAAAGGGTCCAATTAACTTCATTAAAACTTTTAAACTATTTATGTATTGATGATTTGATTTTGACAAATGCAATTTGAAAACATTATCTTTATGAGAAATTGTTGATATTTTTTGATCTCATGTGAAATGGTTTATTATCTTTATGTGAAACAGTTGATAAATAATACACATGGATTCTAGAATTTAGTTTCAAATATGTTTTTGATTATTCCTAATAATCACGATGTTATATAACATATATGGATTATAATATTTTTGTGAACAATTGTGCTTGTGGAATTGTGATAGTGATATTGGATTATAATTGGAATTTGAAAACATTATCTTTATGTGAAATTGTTATTTGTTGATTTTTATTTCATTCATGGGTGTTGTCAAATGAAAACTCTAGTCATTTATTTTTTCAAGCTTCTACAAGTATTAGAATAGTACACATTGATTATGGAATTTGATTTACATTGTTCAATTTAGTTTCAAAAATGTATGAACTCAATAATTAAAACTTGTGTCTTGAAAGTTGCATGTGCATGTTGTTGTCAATCTTGAATAATTGATTCTTGATTCTTGATTCTTGATTCATCATGTAAATATTATCTCCAATAATGATGGATCAAGTGATGTATCATAGACTGCCATGTTTTTTTATTAATCCTAATAATCATGATGTTGTTACTTGTATATCATATATGGATTATAATTTATAAGATATTTTCCAACAATTGTGCCTGTGGAATTGAAAGTGAGAAATCAATGAATGAACATACTTTATTAGTAATGAACTTTAATTTTATTACATCATCCAATTTACATATTGCACAAATATGAACTATCTACCATTTTTTATTTGCAAAGTTCAAACATTATTAAATATATAGAAGGGATTAAAAATTTCCAAACATTATATGCCCAATATATGTGAATGAAAAAATATCAAGTAACAATTTATATTTCAGAAAATGAATACAATCAACTATCTAGTAACTGAAAACAACCCTATCCTGGATGGTCCTTCATCACTTCTTATATCTGGTGTAGTTTCTTGTCTAACAGAGTCCAAGTCAATTTCACCATTATTAGAGACTTCATTGTTCACTAACTGATTAATAACTCTACACTCTGCAAGAGATGTCCAT
The DNA here is from genome assembly GCA_018340775.1 of Taxus wallichiana var. yunnanensis. NCBI lineage: Eukaryota > Viridiplantae > Streptophyta > Pinopsida > Cupressales > Taxaceae > Taxus > Taxus wallichiana. The sequence goes on along the minus strand of CM031236.1, from coordinate 74,101,276 downwards.
GTAGCTAGTGCTCTTTCATATGGAAATGTGTCCACCCTATATCTTGAAACATAGATTCTCAAACAAGTTTCCAAATTCTTGTCCAATCTATGTTGTGAAAAGTTTTGATTTCACAAATGAAAGTGCACTAAATACCCTTTCATCTTCAATAGACCCAAGAATCATTATCTGTATGAGTTCATATAGTTTGAAGTATTCACTTATAGTTTCTCTCTCATAATGCTTACTCTTGATACATCCTTCTCCACAATAGCGTGACAACTCCCATTTCTGTTGGGTCAACAATAAGACTTATATTGATCAAACATTGTAAATCCAAAATGTTGTGACTGGGATATGAGTAATTTTTTTGTCCAATATACCATTTAATTCCCCTCCATCAACATGTGAAGATTTGCAAAATTGCTCCATAAGTGCAGTCATGGATTTCCCAAAGTTTGTATTTCTTTGTTCTTCATCAATCATCGGGTTCTAGAAAATGGGATTTACAACTCCCATCACCTCCAACAGATCACTATTTTTAAAATGCTCTCTGATCTCAAAAGATAATGTTTCAGATATTTTCATCAATTTTTACGTACATTACATCAAAACTGCAACATCAAAAAGACAACTCGTGTGTACTTCCTCAAGTTCAAAACCTACTACATAAGGATCTTTGTATAAAGTGTGCATTTTAATATTTTTCCCATCAACAAAATACAAAGATGACCACTGATATTGAACTTTAAATAGTTTTTTGATCTTTGGTGTCTGTCAAAACCTTGAAGCTGCTAAAAATTGGCTTTTGAATCCAATCTTGGGTGATATACAAGGTATCTAAAATCATACATACTTGTCTCTTTAATTTTAGAAAATCAACAATGTATATGGATCTTTCCTGAGCATGTTTCACCAAGTTGTTTATTTCCTTCAACATTGGAAAAATACCACATAAAGTTAATAATGTCTCTATATCATCAAGCGATACAACAATCTTTAGCCTTGTCCACTTGTCTTCGATGCTTGAACATATACCCTGCTAAGGACTTGTATTCCTCAAAAATCCTGCAAGTTGGTTCATACAATGATATCCATCTCGTGTCAACATATTTTAGCAATTTTTTACCATTTGTTATTCCAACAGAAAATCTTTGAAACTCCAAAATATTTTAGGACTACTTGACATATATGAATGCAAGTCCCGTATCAGCTCCTCCACCTTAGCAACATTTTCAAAATTACTTACAATCTTGTAAGACAAATTCATTCGGTGAGCCATACAATGAATAGTATCATGTAAGGGGATACTCTTGTTTGTAGATGGATACAAAGTCTAGTTTTGTGACCTTGCATGATAGATGCGCCATCAAATCCTACACAAATCAGCTTTACAAAGATGGAATGATCATCCATACCAGCTATTTCCTTCAAATTTTTAATAACAAGTTTGCAGATGTTCTCAACATTGCAGTTCTCCATCATTTTGTGCATATTTAGTAGATGATTTTCCCTAAATGGTTACTGAAACTGAAAGTGTAGACATGCATGCACACCCAAGATGTATTATCTACTATTGTGACCTCATCAATCGACAAAGTGATAAAATTTGCATTTTTTACCTTCTCTCTCAAATCAGTGATTTCTATTTCTCCCATACACTTTTCCATCTCCCATGCACTGGTATCTGACTAGTGTGTTGTTGGAATATTTGGAAATCCATTAGATTGATAACAATGTCTTATAATCAATCGAGATCTGAAATTGGTCTTCCATTTTTTAAAATGTGAAATATTGTTCTGAATTGAATGAGTTTTTCCTAAAGACTTACGTCAGTAGCTTTTTCAAATCTAGCCTTTATAGTTCCACCTTTCTCAACTAGGTCCTAAGATGTTTATGATGATTATCATATTCTAGCAACATATCTCATATGCAAACAATCTTCCTCAGTTTTCCATCTAGTTTTTTTATAATTGTTCCATCATCTTGCTTTTTAGACTCATATATCTTCCCACAATGCTTCTCTATTGTATCCAACTTCAATTGCATTTTGTGGTCTCTGCCAAGTTTCCAACTACAGATAGTACATCTACATTCTGTAGGAGTATCAATACTTTCTTAGTGTTCAACAAGTTCAATGAATGGATATTTGGTTGACCATTCAAATTTATAAGTCCTTCCTATAGTCCACTTCCCACTCTTATGTTTCTGATGTGAGTTTCTGGAATGTTTATCAGAAGTTTGATTTGGATGGGAAATGGGATTATCAAGTACTGTCAATTTGAATTGATTACTTTGGTGATTGGAAATTTCATCTGAGTAAGGTCACTACTAGGGTTTTCTGCATTTGAGAGAAATTGGTTTGCTTACAAGCTTCCCTAAGTAAATCAAAAAATAAAGTAACATTATCATAGTAGAAATTGGTTTTCTTACCTCTCGCCACTGGGGTTACTTCTAGCTGACTGAAATATTTTGAAATGTCCATATTGCATTTTATTTTTCCTTGAAGTTGAGTTATTTTCTCATTTGTAATAGGGGCCATCAAATGGATGATTTTGAAGTCTACACATGTGACAAAAACATAGAACTTTCAAATACCAATGACAACAAAGCTTTACCCAAACACAAGCCAACACAACTTAAGAATGAAAATGACAACAAACAAACCGAGCACTCGAACGACAAAGGAATATGCAGAAGGTTAAACAACATAGAGTTACCAATGAAATATAGATAATCGTTATCGTTGCCAACAACACATATATTTACATATATCATGTAACACATATATATCATTTATCGAATCGAACAATATATATATTACTTATCGATATATATAACATATATATCTATTACTATTTACCAATATAAAAATATATCTATTACCGTTATGGTAACACATATATATATTACCAATTGATAACATATATATCTTACCAATAACATATATATATTGTTATACATTCGATAACATATATATATTTATTATATATTATAATCTAATAACATATATTATCTATATCTATTCTAATACATATTTTTATTGCATTAACACTTACATTTGTTTTCTCAAGACTCATCACATAATTTATTTTGAGTGGTAACACAAATAATTGTTACATTTTCTTGTCAAAAATAAAATAACCTTTCCATTCTACAAACAAAGTTATCTTTTTCACTTACCTCTTGAGTCTCTCACTTTTTCCTGAATCCTTCAGCTTGTGGTCTTATACTTTTGGATTATTCACACACTTATAATGTAAAAAATAGGACTATACTATGGTGAATTAATCCTATATATATTAGAATGTTATAACATGAAGGTGAATTTACTAACTTCAGTCGGCCCTTGGTGGAAATACGAAGGTGAAATTATATTCAAATTTTTTTAGGTCCCATAAAATTTTGGTGAACACGCTACCATATGGTAGTACAAAATTCACTAAATTCAAAATTCAAAAGAACAACCTAGGTATTGTTAGAAAAAGTATGGAATATTTTACTATTTTTTTGTGTTCCCAACAAAATTTCACAGTTTCTATTACAACAAATATCAAATCACCTTAAAAAATAAGAGAGAGAAATTCATCCTTACAGATAGATTATCTTCGCAAGCGCGCAGAATAAATTTTCCCTAGGGGCAAAAGCAGCTGGGAAGGAACTTTTCTCCCGCACACGGGGAGGATGACACGGAATAAACACTTGTTCTTCAGTGGCATGAAAGAGGGCACAGAAGAAGCTCTTTTCCTCACAGGGCACGCAAGATGGGCGCACAAGACGGGTGTGGAAGAAGCTCTTTTTACTCATGGGCATGCAAGAAGGGCACGTGAGAGACTCTTTTTTTTCTCCATGGCATGCAAGAAGCTTTGGGTGCACAAGAAGATATGGGCATGCAAGGTGGGTGCGCAAGAAGCTCTGGGCATGCAAGATAGGTGCATAAGAAGCTTTTTCCTCTTCTTCGAACTTTAGAAGGCCATAACTTTTGATAGGAAACTGCTTTTGCAAATGAGGAATTTTCGGAATGCTCGACGTCCCTCTTTGCACAAAAAATCTTAAGAATTTAATTTGGATAAAGTTTTAAGGGTTGATTTTGAGAAAACGCTCCGAGCTTATAAAATGAAAACTAGTAACAATCGACTTATAATTTTTTTCAATTTGACCTCCTTCCTTTCTCGACATGTCGATGTATATGAAGGATTAATCTTAGAGGAATTTAGGATGGAATGCAAGGTATATATTTTTTTAATGAATATCAATTCAAAAATTTACAACTTTTGACAACAAAACAACTACGCTTACCTTTGGTGATTTAAAAGGTTTTCTAAAAAATTTATTAAGTGTTTTAGTTTGTTTGGGGTCATTTTAATCATGCAACTTCAATTTAATTGTTTCATTTCATTTCCTAAGGTAGCAGAGTCATTCGAACATTTTTAATTTAAAATTTACCAGTTTGAAAATTATCTAACAAAGCTCTACAACTTCTACAACGAATTGTTACATTTACATTTACCAACTTTAAAATCTTGATTCATTCCATGCTATTTTACTTCATATCTCATCTTCCTTCAATCAAAGCTTGAGAACAAGGATGCATTCCAAAGAGCAGAGTGACATAACATTCCCTCATACGTATTTCTTCTTTTTTTATACAGAGATTTCATAATGCATTGCAATCATAGATTTCCAATGAAGAAAATATCATTATAACAACAAAAAATAACTTCTATTGACTTGATGATTCATTTTACAACTTTTCTTTCCATTCCATTCCAAAAGATGCATTAGAAAACTTTCTTTTCTTTCCATAGAATAAAATTACAGAGTATGTCTCTTTCTCATTTAAACATAAAATTTTATTTCCAAAACAGAATAACTATCCAATACCAATACTATTACAGGTCATCCACTTGAAGTGGGAAGAAGGTTACAATAAGAAATAATCTCAACAAGGACTGGCCAAATCGTCTTTTTTTTTTCCTCTCGCTCAGGCAACAACATGAAGGTCCTCCATTCATTTCAATTTTGATCACAACAAAGGTAGGGGAAAGGCAACACTCTCTACCCAACCAAGACATACAATGAAAGGAGAAGTCATCTTTCTTCATTGTCCCCCGATCCCCAACCACAATGCAATAAGAAATGTGTTTCAATTCATGACATTAACAAAGCTTCCTGAAACACACATGCAAATTTCACATTTAAAAAACACAATCCAAAATGGTAACAACAATTTTAGTAACCACAAGATAAACACACAACAATACTCAGGCTTCAACAAGCAAGCCAAAGGATCAAGAAACTATGGGGATGCTACTTATTCCTACCAAAGGGTAAATGGGTATCACCACTCCGAGAAAAACTGCCAAAACATAATATATCAAAACCCCGACATACCCTTATGCCTCCCCAAGTACCCCTTATTCCTCACATTTCCTTATGCCTCCCCAACCTCTTCCTCGACACCCCATAACGAGTAAAGAAATGCAAGCTATTTATTTATAAGGTGGAACCAAAATCCCAACTCCTCCACACTTATACCTCCCCAAAACACTTGTGCCTCCCACACAAAATACACCCTATAGCCTTCTCCTACACCATTCATAGGCCATCTACCCAACAACCCACAAATATTCCAAAACATTCACAACAATAACATTTGCATAAATAAAAAGAGGATAATTTCAAGAGCCAAGCTCCTACCTCTCCATGATGGAGTTTGTTCCAAGTTCAAAACAACAAGCTCTTCCAATGCAAGCAATCCAAATATCAACCAAGCACAAGTATTCAACAATCTTCAAAATTCTCCAAAGCAAGAGCTCTCCAAACCAAAAGAAGTTACCCAAAATGGAGTATCCAAAAGTGAAGCAACCCAAAACAAGGTAAGGAATTCCAATTTATAGAAGAGGGAAGAGAAGAGGATGAGGTGGATCCATGTAGGATGCCACTTCACACATCCTCAACCCCAACACAAAAGTCAACTTCATTCTCCAATGCATATTAAATAGGTGGGTGAATAATATGATAGTTTTACTTACACACTCCAATCAAGCCCACACCCCATAAGGACTGAAATTTAAAACATGAAGAAAGTGCAATTAAAACATACAACTTGACTTACAAAAATGCATAAAGAAAGTCTAAATTTAACTCTCCAACCATAGGTAAGGTTGGTATACAAATTTAAGAGGTATGGGACAAGTTTAACTTGTCCCACAAGCCCCAAGGACCAATTCAATTTCAAAGAAGATGAAGTGTTTCATACTCCAAAATCAACTTACATATCTCTTACACATTTCTTACAACATTTTAATTCAAGGCCAACAACTCTATTAATTACTTTCTTATGACATATTTTAATTAATTAACTTAACAACATGATTACTTACAATATTTACACATTATTTAATAAATAATGAAAGGGTCAATGCACCACAAAATAAACACATGCAAACATTAACAAAGGGACTAAATAAAAGAAGATACATAAAATCCCTCGTCATATTTAAACGTGATCTCCCCATGGGAATCCCTAACACAAACAAACACACATAAACAATATAATTGCCATGGTAACCTTGTTGAATTCATCTAGAATTCCAAAGTGGTTGGTCTCCAATCCCTCGATGTTTGTTGTGATATTTTAAACCTGCAAAATACAAATACCTCCTTCGGCCTCATGGCCATATCATAACATCCAAATGAATATAAATATAATTTCAAGATCATCAATATATATGTGAATCACAAAAATCATCAAGACAATCAACAATATCACTTAAAATTTCATCAGCAACTATATCATCATCAATTTTAATTCAATTTTAATTTTCTAGGTTTACTCAAAATATCCAGATATCACAAGTCCTGAATAACATCTAAAATATAACCATGTCAAACAATATATCAACATCAATATCTAAAAATGTCTCTAAAAACACCATGAATCAAATATGAACCAAAATCAACAATAATCCATGATCTAACATCCAACATCATACTAAATCAAAACTATAACAATGTCCATAATATAGTCAATAACAGTGTCGTGGTCAACATCAAAAGTTGTCAAAGGAAAGTTGGCACTACGGTATGTATGTATGTATGTATATGTGTGTATAAGAGTATCCAGGTTCACTTCATATCTTTGCATCACCCAAAAAAATGTTAGTATAGAAGTCCAATTAAGAGTAGCTTTATGTAGGTCATTGCGCCAAGACTATGTCATTACGCTTTACACCCATGTTTTTAATGAGTGAAAATCCTACATACATGCATGACTTTATTATAGTTGTTTACATCATTATTCAACACATAAGTGTTTGTGTTTCTTTACACCTACTTATGCAATGCATATGCTTGTGATGGTTTTAGGAAATTTCACATGCATTCAAGTTTCATGTAATAGTTTGTAGGTGTTGTTTGATTATAGAAAGTATTGAAAGGCCAAGAAAATTTCAAGATGTATCTCCCATATTACACAATCTTCTAAGAGATTACACAAACATGTAATTCAGTATCGCAACACAAGATTACATTTTCAATGGAGCTATTCTATGCGCAAAAATTCATAATTTTTGTTCTTGGCATCACAACAAGATATTTGATAGCTCACGTTACCAATAATATGTGTCCATTTCATTGATGCACATATATTACCAAAAGTGCAAGGCCATTGGAGTTAGATTGTGATAACTTGCATGTATTCATCAATAACTTATGTGTTTCATATACATAAGCATAACGAGGCACTTAAATTTTAGAATTCTATAAGTCCAACATTTACCTAGGAAGAAAACATTAGTATATTTATATCATAATAATATTTTAAAAGTTGAATCATTGTCCACCAAGTTGAGATATCATATGGGATCTATTTTTGCATAAATTACTAGGACATATAACTAAGGCTATATGGTTCACTTATCTTGTTTCAAAGCATGTTTGTGAGATGGGTCTTGTGTCTATAAAAACTCCCCGACAAGTATATTAGGTATAACCCCCACATGAGATAGAGGAACAATATGGACCCTATAGCTTAGTGTGTATGTGTTATAAGACATATTAGTAACTAATATGAGTTAACAAGTGAGATCTATAGACCTAAAAAAATTTATTGAGTATATCCACTTGTGTGATCACTATATGAATTGATGTGTAAATTTTAAATTATGTCAAAATAGTAAGATTTATGCGTTATGTGTCATTCAAGCGTTGTGTGTTTCCCTTAGGCATTATTTTCACTAAGTAGTATACATACTACCTTTTATAAGGCACAACTTAATTGACACCCCTAACCATTCATACATCATTTTTATTAGAGATAAGGTTTTATTCTTAATGAAGTTGATTGTAACTTTTTTATTGTTGTTCTTCACATTTACAAGTGTTACAATAAAGTAACTAAATAATCTTCCAATGTTAATTAGAAATAAGGAAGAAGGCATAGAAGATCATTTCAAATTGGTGCTTAGCAATATTTGAAGACATATTTCAATGAATGTGTTGGATATAAGGTGAGAAATATATCCCAAAAATAAAATCTTTTATAAAGAAATGAAAATAAAGGAAACTATAATGCAAGAGTACCATGAGGCATAGGTAAATGTGGAAGAGTACCCTGGACTCCATATCTAGTATGCTTATTGGATAAGACATATGAATGCTCATCTTATTGGATAAGAGATATGGATGCTCATCTTGGAAATTATGGAGATAATTTTTGAAAAGTTTCACAAGAATTTGAATTAATCCTACATTATACATACGTGAGTTACTCTAGAGAGTTGACTCTTAAAGAACTCACTAACTTAGCTGATAAAATAAATTGAGTATGATGATTTTGAAGATCAAGGTAAGTAAATGTGTTTAACATGAAATCGAAAGAACATGCATATATATGGTTGGAACATGTATAAGACGAGGTATTTTTAAATGTACAAGGATAAAATCAAGACACGAAATATTTTTTTCCCAAAACTGAATGAAGAATTCATTCTCTAGTATTATTATATGTGCATTTAAAAAAGAAGCTACAAAATTTGAGGTAAAGGGATCTAAGTTTAAGTGACCACATAGAGGAATTGAAATTTTAAAAGATGAGTACTAGAGTTGTTTATTTTAAAGAAGAAACATGAAAATTTTTACATCTTATGAATGGATTGTGTATGGAAATTCAAGATGAATTTGGGATGATAAAATTACATTTTTTTAATAATGTTATAAATGTATGCTCAAGGCATATCTAAAATACTATTGTGTATGTAAGAAAAAAATAACATAAGGAAAAATTAATTTTATGTGTGTGTTATGGATAGAGTGGATGTAGAGGGTATTCTACAAAACAAGGAGCTCTAGTGAGTACATCAATTCACAATAATACTAGTGCATAAAGAGGAAGAGGTAATTTTAAAGGAAGAGAATAATTAATAAAGAGGTGAGGGAATTTCATAGGAAGATGTCGAGGTTTTGGATGTGGATTCACAAGAACTTGTTTAAAATGTGGTGAAGTAGGACAAAGAGCATTTTTGTTTCCTTAGACACATTATAATGGTGATGGAAATGTGAATTTTCATATTTTACAAGTGGAAAGAAAAAGTGTTGTGTCAATGCATCAAACCCATTAACCTAAAATATGGAAATTACTCACAAAGTGAAGAGAATATTAATGAATCCTACAAAATAGGAAAACAATTCTATGTACAAAACAATTGTTTATAATTTATATATTTAATTGGAAGGTAAGTCTTGTACCTTAATTACAGGAAGTGGAAACAATCATAACATTATTTCATAGGAAATGGTAAACACAATTGGATTAAACAAGATATTGTATCAAAATATAAACAAGGTTTCACGGTTGTTGAATGGTCATCAAATTCTTATCAATGAGATTTTTTTTGAAATTCCATATTCATGCATAAAAATATGAAGTTCTATGTGATAACATGCCCATGGATACTTGTAAACATTTTCTTAGGAGGATTTAACATTTTTACCACTAGTGCAACATGATGGTTATACAAATACATACACTTTTACGTGAAAAGAGGGAGTGATGCATGAGAGGAAGTGGATGCTAATACTAAGGTTATGTTGATGTAGTGAAATAAATCCTCGTATGAGGTAAAGTAATTTGATTATTTATTTTAGTGAAGCCGATAAAGAAGTTTAGCAACAAAAATGGAAGAGATAGTGATGCACGAAGTGAAGTTTAATTGAAAAACTTGAAATATGTCAAAATTAAATATATGAAAAACATGAAATGAGTGAGCATAGGAAAAACAAAAGTTAACTAATATATCAATCCATGATACCACAATTATAAAACCATTTTTTGAGTTTCATGGGGTATAAATTCCACAATTAGAGTAACTATTAAAACTTCTTAGAGTTAGGTTCCCCTTATAGAAAAATGAAAGATTGCGTTTGTAATGGAGAGGTGATGTTTATTGAGGAAAAGTCCACACAATCATCAATGGGGACAAAGAGGTGACCTTTATATAGGAGGAGGTGAAATAACACTTATGGAAATATTTGAGATATTAAACTACATAAAGGATATTAAGATAAAATAAAACTCAATGACAATGATAGCCAAATAAACTAACATGATAAGACACCTAGATAGACTCAAGGGATATGTTGGAAAAATAAATTGAATAGGTAAAAATAAACTAAAGAGCCCTGGTAGTCATGATAAAAATGGAGGGAAAAGGATACCAGGAAAATTGAGCTCTCTATAGAGGCTATGATGACCAAGATATGTCATTATAGAAAAATAGAACCCAAATTTGAAACATTATAAAGTAAAAATTCCATATTCGATATATAATTGATAAGGGATATCATATACTCATAAAGTAATTGCTAATATTATCTAGAATACACATGAATGCCTTAAAAAGGCTTTGTAAAATATTGATAAATCTAGCTAGGGTTGGTATTGAAATGGCGAAACACATATATAATGTCACTAGATTTTGAATGTACATATGAATACTATATCTAAAGTATTTATCTAAATATGATGATAATCCTCCCTATTTAGGTGATGAAGGAGAAGGAGTACATAAATATCACTCATCTCAAAAGGATTTAAATTCACCTGTCTTGAATATATAAATAAAAAACATATAAATCTTGATACACGACATGGTTGGAGTTTTCATTTTGGGAAGATATAAATTAAAAAAATAAAGTATGAGTGTGGAAATTAAGGCATAATCATGAGTTAACATAATTAGTACTAGAAAAAAGTATTCAACAAAGTATATCATCTAAGAATATGGTAACATCTATAAATGTATGACAGATGCATGGACGAACAATATAATCATAGTAATTATAAGAATTACAAGGAAATATGTATGATGTAGATATTTGAGAAAAAATAGATGTAAGCATTGAATAAATTATCATGATAAAAAACACACTAATAAATGTGACTTGAAATGAAAAGAGGATCCTCTAAGACATGGAAATATTACATGAAGACACATAACATGATTAGACCCAACATGTCATAGTTAACAAGACAATGACTTAATAATACTACAACTCTAAAATGCAATTGGTACATTAATAAGTACATAGTAAGAAAAAAACAAATAAGGAAATATGTAGCATGCAAAAAAAAATGTAATATATTATTTATATGCATTTCATAATAAGTAAATAGTTTTCATAATCATGTGGCAATTGGAAAAAATTACATAAGTAAACAATATAGAATATAAGGAAACTCTTGGAGTGTATTGTGTACAAGGAAAATGCCTCGTGAAATATATTAATTTCAAAAAACAAATATAAGTAATATTAGTAATTTTATAATATCAATTTAGAGTGGCATAGAAAGATACAACTTGAAAAATTATGCTAGATACCCTCAAGTGTAGCCATGCATCCAATGTGGAAGAATATCACCGGGTGATGGATAGGTAAAACTAATAATATATCTATGTCCATGATAGTATGTAACCCATATTACCTACATATAAAATCTTTTAAATTGTCAAAATAATGTGCATAAACCACATATGTAAATTTAAAGATTGTGACAAATAATAATGCATAATCTATGTACCAAAAATGAAAGCTACAAGTAGGTCTTAGTTTTTAATTTTTAAAATGTTTTGAGTTTTTTTTTCGCTTCATCTTGAATACTGAAATGTTATTTTTCTTATCTCAAGAAAATATTTTTGAAAATAAAGTCATCATTTTATCACATGAGGCCAAGGAAAAAATAGAATAAAGGAAAGGGAATTTGATATTCCATAGCATATGTCAACACATAACACACACCATGGTGTAATAGCTAATCAATATCAAGGAGAGTGAGGGAAAGTGATATGTCACTAGTTGGAGATCATTGAATAGTTGGAGAAACTTTTTGACTTTCTTTATATAGGAAATTACCTTGTTGTGCTTGAAATATTTTGTATAATAATCATATGGAAAGGATGAGTATGCACTATAGGATAATGTAATGGGAGGTGAAGGATATGCTGTAATAAAAATATGATTGGATTCTTTTTACTGGAACTTGTTACAAACGTTGTTCTTGTGTAAGTAAAATAGTGAGTTTTCTTATAAGTATGATTTATTTTACCATATGTTGTGTAGGGTAGTCATGGTAACAATTATACGCTATTATTACCTTTTTGTGCGTATGTACTTCAAGATTCTATGTAACGTGGAAGCAATACACACATATTATGTATCCATGTGGGTGCAAACACTGAATTGTGTATTTGATTCATAAAAAAATTGGGATCCACGTCGCTACCCTTATGGTTCCTACTTGTTATGGTGATAAATTTCCTTTAAGCATGTGTTGATATTTCCAATAAAATGCTTTCAATATCGTGTCCATGAGATTAAATATGCTGTTGAAGTATATTTGAGAATAGAGAGGTGTAATTTTGTAGACATTCTCACTTGATCCATTATGAGCGTTAGTTCTTTGTATTGAGTGTGAGTAAATTAAATCTCATATGAATAGATATTCAATATTTAGATTCAATATATCTTCATGTCATAAAATGTAATTATTGACCTTGTGATAACCTCATATTTTGTAAATACTAGTGAGAATTTTTATGAGATTTGAATCAATGGAATAAGAGCTAGGAGATGGTGTTTCATGATAATCCACATGTACCTCATCACAATTTTGAGCACTGTGTGTACTTTATGATCATGGAAATAATACATAAAAATCTTAAAATGTGCATTGGGTTACAAAACTAATTCATTGGTAGATTAATTATCAATATGGATAGTCTTGTCATAAATGAGATATTGAATTTTATGGCACATTTTGAAACATTTAAATAGTTATGTTTCAAAAACATTAATGATGATCATGTGATTATCGTAGTAAGAGTTATGATCATTATTATTAGAGGTAAAGGCTTATATGAATCAATATGTGAGTGGAGTTAGAGATACAATATTTCACTCATTTAACCTTTAGAATAAAAAAGCTAGTGAAAGGGTCAACTAAATATGTGAATTTCCTCATTTAAGAAGACAATAAGTGTTATAATTAATTATGTGAAATTGATGAATTTATTATACTCTTGCTAGTACCATCAGCATTATATTTGAAAGGTGATTGATTTAGATTTTTATTCATAAACCTTACCCATTTGGAAAAGGCCATCAAAAGATGAATAATTGGAAAAAATGAAAATTCTCATATTTGTAATTATGCTCTTAATTAGCACTTATTTTAACTCATCTTCATCAAATTGTTTAGGATAATTTTGTAGACACCTAGATTTTGATCAAAGCAATTTTAATACTTAAATTGCACTAATGATCTTCACTCCCTCTCACTTTGGTCAAATAACGACACTTCATTATCTAACTATGCTTCTAATTCACTCAGGATGCCAATTAATGACATTTTGATTAGTGATAATCCTCTTAATTAGCTAATTATATGTTAATTAAGCCTCTAATCTTACATTTAACCAATAAACCTTCTTATTGGCTAAATCCCGCTTCCAAGAACTTCCAAAATCTATCCAAACCCCTTCCAAATGCTCTCAAAAAGATTCCTAAGCCTACTTAGGATCCTTAATTAATCCTAAAAGATTAATTAGCTCCTAATCTAATAAAAAGTGCATTGACTTGTAAAAGTCTATTTTGGCTTTACCTTTTGTCCCACATGCACTAGGATTCTAAACTTTCCCAAATGGAAACCTATAAATACAAGCCTAAGGCATCCCTTTCAACTTTACACCATGAACACCATACTTTTGATAGTATCTCATATAAAACATATGATCTTGAGCCTTACTTCCATTGTTGGAATAGCTTTCTCACCTTGCATCCATTCTTCATGTTTGGTTAGTAGAGGAATATCTAACATGGCCTTGTAGCCATTGTTTAGAGAGATCCTTTCACCATCTTGAAGAAAAACAACAAATCCAATTTGATTGCTATAGGATCTAACTAGGTTCACATTTAGTTTAGCAATCTAAAGAGTAAAATGACTTAGCATGTTAGTTTGTTTCATTCATGTTGCATGCAAAGAAGTTAGTTTTCTAAGCTCTTATCTTGATGTTTTTGTTTGATCTAATCATGTCTTGAAGCTACTAGGTGTTAGTTTCAATTCTTATGACATAGTTAGTCTTTCATGCATACTCATTTGGTAGCATGATATTTTATTGGAGTAAAAATCCACTATGTGTTTATTAGTTCCTTATTTATACTAAGAAATTTTATAAAAGGTAACACATTGATCAATATTAATGGAAAATTCAATTAGAAACTTGTTAATTGGACATTGAAATCAATAAATATACTCCTCATTAAGGTTGTATAGACATTTTAATGTGTATTTATTTGGGCTTAATGCAGAGAGCTTAATTAATAACTTTTCATTTCCCACATAAGATATGGTTATAACAATATACGATCAAATATATGTTGTGGTTCAGTCATATCATTAAACAAGGTCAAATTAGGTGATAGAAAAGACATAGGTAGAGGATAGTTGAGGATATAAAGAGATAAAGGAATATACAATATAAATAAATATAAATTGGTGTAGCATGTAATAACACCTTATTTCATGGAAAGGAGTTGAGCTTGTATGTCTTGAAGTTGTTGGGTGCATATATCTAAACCAAGATTTGTAGTGACATGTATATAAGAATTAGAATGAATCAAGTTTCTATGGATTGAACCATGGAGTGAGGATGAAACACTAAAATTAAGTAAATGAGGATTAAGAGAATAATTATTTACGTAGGAATATATGTGGTGGATTAAGTGTAGTCACAAAATCACACACTTACTATTACATTTAGACCGCCAAAGCATGTTATTTTATATATAGATCTCGAGTGAGAAAAGTATTCACTAATGACCCATCCCTTAGTCCTATCATCGCTTAATCGGCCGTCATCATCATTTATCTTACATGCTGATTATTTTCATAGTTTTGGTCGTCCCACACTCAAATTTGATTGTGTCAAATTTTACATCTATCTCTTACCCCTATCTCCCACAATCAAATAGGGGTGACACGATCAAATTTGACACAAAGAGAGATATACAAGCTTCTTAGACGACTTCTCAAAATGGATGGGCTCTGTCAAGCTTTTTCTGCTAGAAAAATCAGTCCTGACCTTTCCAAAAACTCCCAACCATTTGCACGATGAATTCATGCCATTTATAGCATTTACAACGGACTCCTTTTCTTGAAAAGATCCAAACATTGAGTCTTGTAGCATCATAGCCATGATCACGATTTCAATTCCAAGAATCGGACTGCAAGAAATTACCAGTGTGCTCGAGGGAAACTTTCTTCGATTATCTCCCGCATTCAACTCCTTTCTCGGAAAAACACGCTTCCATCCATTCACCAACCACTTCCACCCCTAATCTGTCAAATCCAGCTCTTTGCGTGCTCAGGAGAAGAAAAAGCAGAAAACTAGATCGGGCTCGAGAGTCAGACCATTTTAATGGTGAAAGACGCCTCTAGATCTCTTCCACCAAACTCTAGATATCAAAATTAACTTGCCCCTCTATTTGGCATGTAGAAAATAGCAAGAAATCATGAAGACTCACACTCCCAAGAGTTTATACAAAAAATGGGGGAAATAAGATTTAGATGCACAACTTCCGTTGATCTTTGATTTGAATATGGGTCATCCACGTGGAAGATTCAAAAACGAGCATGGGGCTTCTTTTTCACTTTTCCTAACCCTTTGAAAAAATATAAAAAATTTACATTTTTCTTCGCACCTTCGCTTCAAAATGGGCCTAACACGTGTCCCAAGGTGGGTCCCAAAGGAACCGTGGAAAAATTCTATCATTTGACCCTCTTTTGGAAAAAGGAAAATTTTCCAAGTTTCCCCATAGATCTGCTCTTCCACTTCAAGTTTCTAATGTGGGTCCCAACGAGACCCGGGGTCTTTTTATGCCTTTAGCTTCTTTTCCCCTCAATAGGATTTTTTTCACTTTTCCTTTGAAAGCTCACACCTCCGTCATTGACTGGAGCAAGCTTTGACCTTTTCCATCAGGCTTGCGAGCCATTTTTGATATTTTAACCTTTATGAGGCAAAGAGGCAAAAGGTTTAATTTGCCTCTGATGGTCCGCTTCCCCACCCCTTATGAATTTTCAAACTACCATGTGTCACAATGGTGCACCTTGAGACGGTATCTAAAATTTGAAAGCCCGAATGAGCGTAAGCTCGCCATGTGTCCTACTCCTAAAATTTGTTTGAAGGCTTGAAGCTCAGTGGAAGGTGTCATGTGTCAAGATCCGAGGTAGTCTTCCTTGGTCGTTGAAAAGTCCAAGCAAAACCGAAAAGTGAGCGAGTGCCCCACGTGTCCTCATGGCCAAGCGCTCCAGGCCAAACCCAAAAGTAAATCTTCAAATGAGCACCATCCCTCCACGTGTCCCGGATTTCCCAAAAAATTTGAAATTTTTCTAAGTATGGGAAACCCAGTGGAAGCCTCCACGTGTCCTCTCGGCACTATTTCTAAGCCAAACCAAGAATTAAATCCTCAAATGAGCATCGTTCCTCCACGTGGAAACATTTTAAAGTTGAGGCTCTTGATAGAATTTTTAAGTGTCCGCTAAACCGCATCCAACCAAAGGATGCCACGTTTCCCTCGTTGATGCAGGATGCACGACTTTGGTAGGAGAAACGCCCATCAAACCGTAAAATATAGAAAAATGTCCATTTGAGCCGAAAAAATGAAATTTTCTTCAAGGACAAAGATTTTAGAAATGTTGCAAGACTCAAATACGTTCCTCAGAACATATCAATTCATTTATTTTCAAGTATTTAGGGAAAAATGGAAAGGACAACAGATCTTGATCATGTGGAAAATGGGAAAACGTGAGTTTTAAAGGAACAGAGCACGGGAGACCCAAAATACGTGAGCTTTTCCGGAGGAACAAAGAAACAAGGAGACAAACACGACTCCATACATGATCTTCGACCCAGATTAGATTAAAAATGGCAATAAGACCAACTAAGCACAATATGGGGAAGGAGATAACGACAGAGGCCGTGAATTAATAAAATTTTCAAAGGCACGATGGGGCAAGACAGCTTTGAGCACCAACAAGTAGTACAACTTTTGTAACAAATTTATGTTGCTAATTTATGGGTGCACATGACTTATGGTGCCATATTATGTATGTATGAAGCTTCATATTTTACAACAATTAATATATGGGTCTTTGTGTATGCGGATATTGATTGTTGACACAATTGTTGATGTTTTTGCATGGTAAAGTTAATCTTGATTCTCGGTATGAGTTA
Source organism: Taxus wallichiana var. yunnanensis (assembly GCA_018340775.1). Classification (NCBI taxonomy): domain Eukaryota; kingdom Viridiplantae; phylum Streptophyta; class Pinopsida; order Cupressales; family Taxaceae; genus Taxus; species Taxus wallichiana. The sequence goes on along the minus strand of CM031236.1, from coordinate 74,083,505 downwards.
ATCTTGTTTATGATTGAGATCTAGATCTGGTTTATGCATTGCAATATAATTAATTATCTGTTATGGATATGGAATATTTTTTGATCATGCTAACTCCTTGAACAATCTAACATAAAAAGACACAGTACCCTTGTGCGCTTCAAGTGAGCACTCGATTGGGATGAGTTATGTGTTAGCACACCTTGGGCTTTTGTGGGTAAATATAGATCGCATAATACTTACATTTCCCCTAAGTGGACTTATGTATAGTAAATATAAGGAAAAAAATAAAACCATTGCCCAATGTGAAGATGTAAATTGAAAAAATGTAAACATTATTTTCTCAAGACTAAAAATGGATATAAGGCCCCAAGTAGGGAAATGTATGATAACATAATCTTAGTAACATGAGAATACTTCCCATGAAAGGGTTAGATAAAACAATCTGGGCTCAAGAATGAAATAATAGAAGGCCATAGTGTGACAAAGGTATAATCATTGTAGGATCGAATAATAAAACGATAATGCCTTAAGTAAATCAATATAAATCATATAAGCACAATAAGAAAAAAATCCCCAAGGTAGGGAAGATATGAATAATATTGTCTCAAAGAATAAGAATATTTCTTTAAAGATCGTAAATGTAAAATTATAATGGAACAAATGTAATATACCTTAGTGGGAAAGATAAAGTTGGAGATAACACAAATAAAAGTTCCTTTCCCAAAAAAATATGCATGATATAAATAATGGAAAATATAAATAAGAACACAAAAGTTATGAGCACAATACATATCATGACATTGTATGGTAGATGAATAGTAAAAATAAAGAAGGATATTAAAATTGGAAACAAGCGGAGTATATGCAGAAAAATATTTAATAAAAATAGTTCCAAGATACAAAGACCAATTAATGAAATTGAATGAAAGAACAAGAGGATAATGGATGTAAACTAAAAAATAAAAATAATTAAGATTAGTTTTTTCTTTCCTACAAATTCTATCAAATTTTGTGTGCTTAAGGAAATTTTCTCTCATAATTGTTATGTCATTACTTTAAAGTTTTCCTAGGAATTGCATATGGGATAAAAGCAAAATCAATCAAGGGTTGTCCTTGAAACAACATTGAAAAATAAGTAATATGACTTAGAACACACACACACACACACACACACACACACACACACACACACACACACACACACACACACACACACACACACACACACACACACACACACACACACACACACACACACACACACATGTCTACAAAATGTTTAATTGTTGTTTACATTTTCTCATGAGGCTTAAGGTGGAACCAAGAAATGAAAATCAATTTTTGCAAAATCTACATGAAGCACAATACATAACATAACCTAGAGGTAAAAAAATTTATGTGTACAGAATGATGATTTTGTAATTCCATTAATATGGAATTTCTCTTTGAAAAACCTTTGAGATAAATATCCTCCCTCTTCATTTATATTACCAAGTATCAAGTGAGATACATCAGTGAATTTTTCCATAATGACCAAAAGAGAATCATGTAAAATCTTGGAATTTGCTAATCTAGTGATGAAATCCATTAACACTGCTTCCCACTGTGGTGGGAGATCTCAAGGGGATAACAATTTCCTATTGGATGATCATTCTTAGCTTAGACTATGACATTATGTATGCATTAATCTACATAAATGGTTATATCCTTCTTGAAACCTAGCCAAAAGCACATGTTTCAAGTCTACATACATTTTAGTGAATCTATAAGGTGCATCATTGGCTTCTTTAAAGATATTTATTGCACACATGTTATATTATTATAATGACCTATGTACACTAACCTCACAAATAATAAATGGAAAACACCACACATCCCATAAAAATATTATCATCCAAACATAAGCTTAAGAGTCTTATGTAAGACATATAGTTAGAGAGAACTTAGATTTTTTTAAAAGAACTCATCATCAACATTACTAAGGAGTAGTTCATAAATATAAAATCTATAACTAAATATTGAGACAATCATGATCTACGAGAAAACATAAAACATAACACCACACTTAATGCACAAACAATGAAAACAATTCAACATATCATATCTCATTACAAGTAAGAATAAACTCATATATACTCATATATTCATGTTCACTTATAAACATCTATATGTCAATATAATTATCAAAGATCAATCTATAATGCTAACAAATCCTTAATATTAAACAACTCACACATGAGTGTAGATACCCAAATAATTTACAAACCTTTTTTTCACAATGTTTTATGTCATATTTTATGCATACTATGTATTAATTATAATTAATGTAGATTATTAAACATCTCACAAACAACTTCACATCCATACGTTTGAGATTACCTTGATTTCTAATGAATACATGCACCCTTTTTTAATTCTCTATCACATATTCTAAGTCAATGATAGGTGTGAGAACCCTAGACATGTTTATTCATGAGCCTATCTTGGACCCAAAAAAACCTCTCATATGTTGTGTTTTATTCAAAATTTTGAGGCAAATCGATTAGATGTAGACCTCTGGGTAATTTTGCATTTTTATTAAGCCATTTATGCATACCAAGATGGGGTTATTAATTTAAATTTATTTTTAATAAAAAAAATCCATAAGGGTATTGTAAGGATAAGGGATATACTCCTAGAAAAAATTGACTATACATCTAGTCTCAATGACACATTTTCATCTATTTCAAATTTGAATATTTTTACAACTCAATGTTAAATTGTTGCACCAAGTTGGGCATGGGAACAATATTTAGGAAAACATGCATAGAATAATGAAACTCCTAACATTCATCTCTTAATGTTTTCATAGCCTTCAGATAGGTTAGTTACCATTACAATTTTCCTTATATATGTTTGAAATTGAACCAATCTTCCATTTTCAAACTTGTCTAGATTGCATTGCCAACTAGACTATATTTTTTTATGTGTCTTGATGGCTATCTTCACTAATATTTTTGAGCATATAAGCCTCCTACTTCATCATCTAAAATCTTTTCAATTTGATTTTCACCATTTATATTCCTTGATAGTTGTTTTTCAAATTTTAGAGATCGATAATATTCAAATCTCAACATTCACATGATTTGGATTATAATACGACTACCCCATTATCAACCTAGATTACTATTTCACAATTTTATTTAATAGATCTACTTCTTTAATTTTATGCACACAATTTTGTGAACTTGGTCTTTAATTTTGAATACACAACCTACATTTTATTTTTGCTTTTAGGGAATCTCACACCCTATAGAAAAAAATAAGCATAAGCATTCAATATCAAACAAAATTTACAAATAAAAAGATAAAATAAATCTACAATTCACACCAAACATGCGAGAGACAAAACACATATTTACATGGTAAGACCCTAGTTGATTGCTTAGGAAACATCCATGGTACAAGATACCAATATTTTATTAACTCAAGATGAACATATTTCATGAAAAATCATTAAGATCTATTTTGGATCTCCAAAATATAAATACATATAATTGGAAAAATACCATTATGATTCCTCCTAAAAATAGAGTGGAAAATGCCATTAGGATTTTCCTTCCTAAAAATTGAATCCAATTTGGTGGAATTCATCTATCTAGAAATAGGGGTTTGACTCCTTTAATTTTGGCTTCGAGGACCCACACCTAACCCCCACCAAGCCATTTCCCACCACGCCCCCCCCATGACAATCTTGGGGGTGTTGGCTCCACACACCCCCTATTAAGAAGTGAGCTGAAAAATTATGCATGCAAAGGATCCAACATTTAACTTTGTTGTCACATATCTAAAAGTTACCCCTTATGGTTTAAATATTTAAGGTTGATTCAAAATCTTGGTGTTTTATAAAATCTAATTCATAGAAATATTATATTTTATGAGATATTTGATTAATTTCATGTTTTCATCTTACATTATTTAGGAAATCTATATCATTTATAACTACTTTAGGAGAAGTTCTATCTTGAGTGGCATTTCTATTTTCATAATTAACATCCTTTATCTCAATCACATGTAAAATAAAAATGTAGATGATTCTAATTTAAGCATCATGCTTACTCCGTTGATGTAAATATTCATGATGATGTACATGCCAAAGTTATGAATGTAAATACTTATAAGGATAGATAAGATAACGTGATCTATCATGATGAAATGGGTCAATCACTTTATATCCATATCAGTAAGAAAAAAGAGGCATTGTTAGGAAATCCCCACTTGAGGAAACACATGTTAGAACATCACATGATTCTAATTTTCATTTGATTGGATATATTTCCACATTGATTTTCTAAACTAAATTCCAAAATATGATGCACCTAAAATAAACCAAGTATTCCTTACACCTATAAGTATTCCTACTATGGGGCCTCCCGATATCTTCCTTAATGATTAACTAAAATATGGAAATGTATTCTATATTCTAAGTTAATCTAAACTAGTAACAACAATGGAATAACTGATCTGAAATGAAATATAGATGTTAACTAGTTTTATTTTATATTTAAATGAAATGAAATAATTGAAATAGGAGGGATAAAGGTACTAACCTAAAAATTACTTACCTCATTGTGACTCGACTGAATAGGATGATATACGGATGAAGGAGATTATAAAGGTACGACCGAGAAATTATAGGAGACGAAGACTCGATCTGGGTGGGGTGCCTACGGGTTCCACTGGTCTATAGTATGGGCACTGCAGTGCGGCAGAAAAGTTTGGGATCTGAATCTTAGACTTTAGCCGATATTTCTTTCAATTTATCGATCCTTATTGTATGATTTTTGCAGAATTCGCTTATGTCTATATAAACCTACAATGAATATCTACTGTTAAAACCCCATACAAGACATCAAATCCATAAAAAAGAAAGATACATATTAAGGGGTCGACTGACCTTAGCTACCACAATGGTGGACATACTGACTCAACATTGCACTACATTCCGGACCCAATGTAGTTCTATGTGTTTGTGTGTGTAATTGTATTCCTAGGGTTCCCTAGTGTCAATGATGCGAATTAGGGGAAAATAGCTAGATGTAAAATTCAAATGGTGGATGGAATAGAATGAATACAACCGCTCCTATGTAGTATGTGCGATGTAATGATGCCCAAATGCATTCCCTTTCCTTAGTAGATAGCTATCCCTTTATAGTAGATACTCACTTCCCATAAAGTAGTGAGTATGTTATTTTTATATAGGGATATATTGCTCAAATTTCGACACTAATGACCCGACATGCCGGCTAGTACCCGTGGGAATGAGAGGGAAAATTATAAAGACTCGCCTTGAAACTCTAAATTAGAAGCAAGTGTTTTTAGGAACAGGTGACTAAAATTAAGGACTGGGTGCCCACGAGCGCCCTAAGACTACTACCCTAGGCACCTTAGTTAAAGACTAGAGACAACCAATGACCGAATAATGACACCTAAAACTCCTCAAAGATGACCATAAGCTGTGCAAATAATTTATGACTGTGCAATACAAATGAAGATGATGATCGATTAACGAGGATAGGACTAGGGATGGGTCATTAGTGAATACTTTTCTCACGTGAGATCCATATATAAAGTAACATGATTTGGCGGTATAAATGTAATAGTTAGTAGGTGATTTTTGACTACATTCACCACCATTTTATGTTGGTGAGCGGAAATCTCGGTAACATAAATTAGATAGAGATGCATACACGAGAAAAGCTAGAGAATCCCATGTTGTAGTAGAACATGCAGATGTAGTAGTAAAATAATGTTGAAAGAACCATAAAGCATGTTGAACCATGGATCAACGGGTTGATCCATGCAACGTAATGAAAATCATACTAGTATAATGAAGTGCACTAAATGAGAGTGATGGTTGTAATGTACGATGGTTTCGAATGCATGAAATGGTGATAAGATGGGGAAGGGAGTGATAAGTTCCCTACCTAAAACACATGTATATGGGAGTGGTATAGGAAAGGCACTCTTTCCCCCACCCCGTGTTGCCACAATGTGATGGATTCCAAGTTAGTTCATCTAGAAGCAAGCGCAAAATTATGGCTTCCAAGTTAGGTCATCTAGAAGTAAACACAAAATGTAGAATAATTTCCCAAGCTAGGTCATCTCAGGAGAGAAATGGATGTAGTCTCCCTAGTTAGGTCATCTTGGAGACCACATGTAACTCCCAAGTTAGGTCATATGGGAGGCCAATTGCATTGAATTTGTATTGATTCACTAATATGATTTCAATTGTTAGAAATTTTAACATGTTTGATTGATTGAATGATTGATTCGGTTTATTACTCATAAAGAGGTTTTATGCTTAGTTGCCCCAGGCTAGGTCATTAGGGGGAATCAATAGAAATTGGTGAATGATCGCATATAAATATTTTTAATCTCTTATTTCCCCCATTTTAGGTCATTAGGGGGAGTGATGAAATGTTACATATAGAAATCATGTATTGTTTCCCAAAGTTAGGTCATTAGGGGGAGTCGATGGTGAAATGTTGCATAATATGTTAGTAAATATTTGAAAATTATGTGTTCGTGGTGTTTCTTAATCGCATGGTACTATAAGGGTAATTACATGATGACCCCAACGATATTCCCCCCATTTGGCAAAAGGGGAAGTGATGATAAGAATGAATGCTAAGGTAAAAGTAAGCGGAAATAGATAGAAAGTGATAGAGATAAGAAAAACAATGTGTATGAAGTGGATGACAGAAAATTCAAGGAGAGATAACATGCATGTAATGTGTATGTTATGGCGGTAGGAATAATTCTAAAAATAACTCCACCAACGAGGTGTAAATCGAGTAAAAACTCTCTAGATATGAAAACAATGGTGTGGTGTGTATTAGTTGTGTGAATAAGTGTGAAATAATGACTATATTAAATTAGGTGAACAAGTAACTAGAAGAAGTGAAGTGAAAAAGTGTTTAATCACTTCATTTTGTGTTTATGCAAATGTGAGATTGAGCACTAAGTGAGTGAAAATGCAGCAAGTGAGAACAATGCATCCTAGTTGGTTTGAGAGGGTAGCGATCATCGTAGCATCGCATAGAACCGCAGAAATTGTAAGTGTCTTGATTTTCAAAAAACATATGGTTTAGTAGAATCGGTTGTATTGCATTTTTAAAAATTTGAGAATTTTAATTTTCTCAGCATTTTAGACCTGACAATAATGGTGAGGGCACTAGTGACCCTTGGGATAAGAGCACCTATATCTCGGCACTCATGTCCTACATTTGGGTGCCCCCAGGTCTTGATCTCGAGTGCTTGGTCCCGAGAAAGTGTGTATGTGGCCTAAAATGGTGAAAATCATGTGTAATGTATAGTAATGTGATAAATGAGTGTGTTTTGTTTTGTGTAGAGTGTTCTAACGTTGTGTTTGTTGCCATTTTGTGGTGTGCAGAGGGATATTCACTCGAGGGAGTTCGTGGGAGTGTCATTTTAATACTTATATTGGATTTGGCTTGTCATATGATGAGTGGGATGTGATGGATCGTGTCACCTATGACAGAGCACGAGATGGGGATGTGCCCCATAATATGCCTATGCTAACTGCATTATGCGAGAGATGGTGTGCGGATACGTGTACATTTTGGTTACAAGCGAGGAGATCACTATTACTTTGGAGGATATGTATTGTATATTGCGGTTTCCAATTGTCAAGAGAGAGTAAAAGTTATGCCAATGGAGGATATGGAGAGGTAGATGTTCTTGGCGAGACAATACATTTTGGGGAGTCGAGTACCTTCCGAGGCCCATATCAGCTTTAGATGTTATTCTAAGGTCCGTGTTCCACACTTACGGAATTTCATTACAATGGTGATTGATTCATCTATCATGCAGCGGTGGAGAGGGAGGATGTGTAGGCATCTTGTATAAGATTCATGATATATGTCGGCGTATAGAGGAGGAGAGTACTAGATATGCATGGGCACAATGTGTATTGGTCCACTTATATAGATATCTATACCAATTTACTCATGATGAGCATGGCGGTAGGGTAAGAGCCTCGACATTATTACATGTATGGTCATATGAGCATAGAGTAGTGTTGATACCCGCTTTGAGCTCCACGAGGAGATTGGGCTAGGCTAGAGATATATGTGAGGAGGTGGTTCAATATTCGTGGTCACGGGATAGATACGATACCTACACAGGGCAGCGATAGATAGAATGGGGCCTGATGCGGTTACATCGAGGCCATATCACAACTATGGGGGATGATTAGAGGATGTTGTAGATTTATGGTGTATTCGGAGGACCATGTGGTTAGAGGATCGATTCCCAGGTGTGGCCAAGATTTTTCAGGTGGAGAGAGTATCACGATAGTTTAGCATGGCTCAAGATGTGCCCCCAGATCCATATATATGGTTAAGAGTAAGCAGAGCACCCGGGAGGGTTGGAGCTAGACTAGAGTCCACAACAAACCAGCTAGCACCTTTTGGGTTGGATGAGATAGACACGGCGATAGAATTGATAGATGTAGATGATGCGGAGTTGCACAAAGGAGTAGTGCACATGGTGGGTGACACATTGATGGGTATTGTTATTTCCATTGTTTACAGATGTAGTAGGGTTACCATAGGGAGGAGTAGGAGAGGGGGAAGCACATGCCCCCGAAAATGTGGTATTGGCTATAGCTGAGCATGAGTATATATATATATAACTATGTTTCATCATTTGTGATTTTATAGCTTACTAATGGTTGTCTAACGCATTGTATTATTTTTTCGTAGGCAATGTGTATTAGTCCCTAATAGTAAACACATCCATCCACACATTAGCGCAAAAATTTCGTGACCGATGTACTTGGTGGAGGGATACTTGAGCGAGTGGATGATATAGTGGGAGAGCATGCCCATTTGTTTGAGCTAGTGGCCATAGAGCCAAAATGTGTATTGTATTGTTGAGTGAAGTGCCGTAGTGGGATGTGTGAAGGGTTTGGTGGTGCAGCTTGCAGCATACCTGTAAAAATTTAAAAATTGATGTTGTCATAGTTGATTACCCAGCCAAGTGGGGTATGTTGCACCAAGAAAGTGGGCTACAAGTGTTGGTGGGAGTGTTAAAATGGACATGTTTTATGCCACCATCCCAATTGAGGGGAAGCCTTGTCGGGTTGTATGGGGAGAAGAAAATGTTGCACCTTATTGAGGATCCCAACAATGCGTCCTATGAAGGATTGTATACAAATGTTGATGCTAACAACTTTGTGGGATTTGTTGAGGGAAAAGAGCACCAGATTGAAGAGTGTAAGTGTCTTGAGCAAGTAGGATCTCCTTGGACTCTATTGTTTGATGGAGCTTGCTCCAAATTTGAAATGGTGTCGAGTGTTGTTTTGATTTCTCCAAGCCAGGAAAGGTTCATTTTTTCCTTGAAGCTTAACTTTGAGTGCACTAACAACATTGCTGAGTATGAGGCACTTTTGTTATTAAGAATTTCTTGGAAGTATGGTGTCAAGGACATCATTATCAAAGGAGACTCAAAGTTAGTTGTCAAGCAAGTCAAAAACTATATGCCACAAAGAATCGATCGAAATAGTATCTGAAGCATGCAGTTTGGGATTTCATTGAGATGTTTGACTGCGTCAACATAGTGCATCATAACAGAGGTTCAATGATTTGGCGAGACAATCTTGCAGTGTTGGGGTCTCGGTTTTGACAATTTTTCAACATCCCCTTATTGTGAATATGAGGTCAATATATTGACAAGACCCTCTATCCCTAACAATATCAAACACTTTGGTAGGTTTTTCATGATGATGCTTATATCCGAATATTTCTATAGAACAGAGGAGAGTTTGCTGATCAAAACATTGATTAGAGCCAATGGCTTGTGCAATGAGGGAAAGGAAACCTTATTTAGCAAAGGCATCATCCAGCTAAAGACCAATACTATTCCTAGGGGACCCGTTGCTCTTGAATCGAATTTTGATAATGTTGATGCATTATTAATAGGCATATGGAAGCTTCGAGGATGTTGAGGAGCATGACCTTAGCACAAAAGAAAACCAAGGAAGATTTGGCAGGTGGCAATCTCAATTCTTAGCAAGGAGGAAAAGCAGAGTCATACACCTAGTTGTTATAAAAATACCAAGATTGCATGGATTGGACTTATTCGAGCTCAAAGCATACAGAGAAGACTTGTTTCAACATGAGATTCGTTTGGATCCCAATGCCGACCATTCTGAGACGAGCAGAGGCCAATTAATCCTCTCTTATCTCTCAAGATGCAAGAATAGATGAAGAAGCTAAGAGATGGAGAGATTATCCAGCCCACAAGGTATTCTTCTTAGGTTTCCAACCTAGTGCCAGTAAGAAAGAAGAATGGTGACATTAGGTTGTGTGTAGACTTCAGGAATTTGAACAAAGCTTCAATGAAGGACAACTATCCTTTACCTAACATGGAACACATGTTGCAGTTGGTGAATGGTTTTGAGTTTCTCTCTACTTTAGATGGTTTCTCTGGTTATAACCAGGTCATGGTAAAGGAATCATAAAGGATCAAGACAACCTTCACTACTCCATGGGGAACATATGTGTATGTCAGGATGCCCTTTGGTCTGATGAATGTTGGAGCCACTTTTCAAAGAGAAATGGATGTTGCTTTTGTTGGTTACATCAATGAGTTTATTGTTGTTTACCAAGATGATGTAACAATGTTTTCAAGAAAGAGAAGTGACCATTTGCTGCACTTAGAGAAGATGTTGATCAGATGTAGGGAATATGGCATCTCACTCAACCCAAAGAAATGCCATTTTGGAGTGCAGAAGGCAAAATTGCTTGGTCACATTGTGTATTATGAGGGAGTGATGATTGATCCAGAAAGAGTGGAGGCCATTAGCAAAGTCCCAATTCCAAGAACCAAGAAAGGAATTCAATCCTTCTTTGGGAAAATAAACTTCATTAGAAGGTTTATATCACATTTTGCTGAGTTAACCATCCCAATCACTTCCATGTTAAAGAAAGATCAGGTCATCAAATGGGAGGTGGCTGCCATCCAAGCTTTTAATGGAATCAAAGAGGCATTGAAGCATGCCCTTATTTTGGTAGCCCTGATTACAAGAAACCTTTCCAGTTGTTTTATTTTGCTTCGTAAAAACACTATTGCTTTTGTCCTGCGCGCAGAAGGATGATGAAGGGGCTGAGAGGCCAATTGCCTTTTTCAGTAAGGCACTGCAAGGGGCAAAACTGAAATACACCATCATGGGGAAGCATGCATTTTCCTTGGTGAAAGCAATAAAGGTTTTCAAGCCCTATATTGTAAGTTCAAAAGTTGTTTCTTATGTTCCCCATACCGTGGTTAAAGACATCTTGTCAAAGATGGAAGTCTCAAATAAAAGATGTAGATGGGTAAACAAGTCATGGGAATATGATATGGACATCCAAACCATGAATTTGGTGAGAGGTTTGGGGTTGGCTAAGATTATGGCTGAGAGCAACTTGCGTGCACCATGGAGGTAAATGAGATTGAAGAGGAAAGGGCAGTTGCTTTTGAAAAATTGATGAGTTTTGAGTGGTACAAGGATGTGATGTTCTATCTTAGACATTTAAACTTCCCTGAGCATTTGAGTAAGAACTATAAAAGAGCTCTTAAGTTGGCTTCCTAGAAATATGTCATTACTAATTTTGGGTTGGCATGGAAGAACCCAAAAGGAGTCCTATTAAGATGCATCATCAAGATGAAGCCCCGAAATAATTAATGATCTCCATGGAGGAGTTTGTGGGGGAATTTTGCTACAAGAGTCACAACACATAAGATCCTAAGGGTTGGTTATTGGTGGCCAACTCTTTTCAAGGATATAACCTTATTGGTTAGAAAATTTGAGAGTTTCCTGTGTTTCTCCTGGAATATTGAAAGATTCGTGCTCCATGCCTTTGTAGCTTGATCAATTGAAGCCCCATTCAAGCAATGGGAATGGAATTCATTGGTGAGATTTCAGACCCTTCGAGTGTTGGTAATAAGTGGATTCTTGAGCCATCGAATACTTTACCAAATGGGTGGAAGCAATCCCTACCAAGAAGGCTACACACCAAGTTGTCATGGACTTTTTGCTAAATAATATTATTTGCAGTTTGGAGTACCACCAAAAATCATAGCTGATAATTCCATGAGTTTTAGAGCTAAACCTCCGATGGCAATGTGCAAGGAATATGGGATCAATTTGACATATGCCTATAATTATAATCCCCAAGACATGGATAAGTTGAGTCCAAAAGAATAAGAACTTGTTGAAGATCATCAAAAGAACCTTGGAATTGAACAAGAGAAAATGGGGTAAATAAAGTTTGTTTGTGCCTGGCTGATAGGATCACCATTAAAAGAGCAACTGGAAAGAGTCCATTTGAGTTGGTGTATGGAACTCAAGCCCCGCTACCCTGCATATGCAATTGTCCTCATACCAGTTCATTCAACAACCGGAATATCAAGAAGTGAGTCCTTTTGATGCCTCGCATCAACCAGATTGTTGAGCTTGATGAAGAGAGTAGGGGATCTCACCAAAGGCATATAAAATTTAGAGAAAAGCTAAAGAAATGGTTTGACAAAAAGGTGACTCCCAGAGTGTTGAATATTGGAGATCTTGTGCTATTATGAGATAGCAGGCATGAAGATAAGGGCAAGAATGGAAAATTTGATTCATTGTGGATGGGCCCTTACTCTATTAACATTAGGATTGGTGAACACACCTTATTCTTGAAGGATTTAGATGGTTAATTTATCAAACTACCGTTAATGGCAGTGCATCTAAATCATTTCTGGATTGATTCCCGTAATCAAGGTAAACACCTCTTATACAGTGTATATTTTGTTGTTTGCATCTTGTTTTTGTGTTTTTGTTTGTCTTGGTCCATAGTGACCTATTTTTTCTGGCTTATTTGTTCATTTTTGGAGATGGCTTTGTTTCTCTACTCAAGGCTGACTCTGTCTCCCAATGGATATTTTGGCACTTGGTCTACTATTTTTCTTGTGGTACTTGCAGGAGTGCCCATCCCGAGTCAAAGCCATGTTAGTGCTCAAAATTGTCTTGCCCCATCTCATCCCTTTGAAAATTTTATTAATTCATGGCCTCTGTCATTATCCCCTTCCCTATATTGTGCTTGGTTGGTCTTATTGCCATTTTTAATCTTCTCCTGCATCAAAGATCATGTATGGGTCCATGTTTGTCTCCTTTTTCTTTGTTCCTCTAGAACAGCTCTGTATTTTGAGTCTCCCATGCTCTGTTCCTTCAAAACTCATGTTTTCCCATTTTCTCCATTTTCCACAAGCAGAGATATGTTTTCCTTTCTATTTTTCCCCTAAATACTCGAAGATAAATGAATTGATGTGTCCCTGAGGAACGTATTTGAGTCTTGCAATGTTTCTAAAATCTCTGTCCTTGAAGAAAATTTCATTTTCAAGCTCAAATGGACGTTTTTCTGTATTTTACGGTTTGACAGGGTTTCTCCTAGTCAATTTTTCATCCTTGCATCAAAAGGGAGATGTGGCATCCTTTGGTTGGGTACTGCTTAGCCGGACACTTCAAAAATTCTATGAAAAACCTCAACTTTAAAATGTGTCCACGTTGAGGAACGAAGCTCATTTGAGGATTTGCTTTTGGTTTGGCTTAGAAATAGCGCCAGGAGGACACGTGGAGGGTTGGCAAGATAGAGGCACGTGGAGGCTTCCGTTGGGTTTTCCATACTTAGAAAATTTTTAAAAGTTTTTGGGAAATCCGGGACACGTGGAGGGACAATGCTCATTTGAAGATTTACTTTTGGGTTTGGCCTTGGAGCAAAGATCATGAGGACACGTGGGGCTCTCCGCTCACTTTGCATTTTTGCTTGGAATTTTCAATGACCAAGGAAGACTACCTCGAGATCTTGACACATGGCACCTTCCGCTAAGATTCAAGCCTTTAAACAAATTTTTCTCGAGCAGACACATGGCGAGCTTGAGCTTGCGCTCATTCGGGCTTTCAAATTTTAGGGACCTTCTCAAGGTGTGCGATCATGACACGTGGCAATTTGAAAATTCATAAGGGGTGGGGAAGCGGACCATCGGAGGAAAATTAAACCTTTTTCCTCTTTGCCTCATAAAGGTTAAAATATCAAAAATGGCCCGCAAGCCCGATGGAAAAGGTCAAAGCTTGCTCCAATCAATGGCAGAGGTGCAGGCTTTTGGAGGAAAAGTGAAATTTTTTCCCTTTGAGGGAAAATGATCTAAAGGCATAAAAATACCTGGGGTCCCGCTGGGACCCACATTAGAAACTTGAAGTGGAAGAGCGGAGCTATGGGGGAAACTTGGAAAATTTTGCTTTTTCCAAAATAGGGTCAAATGATAGAATTTTTCCACGGTTCCTTTGGGACCCACCTTGGGACATGTGTTAGGCCCATTTTTGAATCTTCCATGTGGACGGCCCATATTCAAATCAAATATTAATGGCAGCTATGCATCTAAATCTGATTTCCCCCCATTTTTACTATAAAAATATTGGGAGTGCAAGTCTTCATGATTTTTACTATTTTCTACATTCCAAATAGAGGGGCGAGTTAATTTTGATATCTAGAGTTTGGTGGAAGAGATCCGGAGACGTCTTTTGCCATTAAAATGGTCTGACTCTCAAGCCCAATCTAGTTTTTCATTTTTCTTCTCCTGAGCACACAAAGAGCCAGATTTGATAGATTAGGGGTGGAAGTGGTTGGTGAATGGATGGAAGCGTGTTTTTCCCAAGAAAGGAGTTGAATGCGGGAGATAATCAAAGAAATTTTCCTCGAGCACTTGACAACTTCTTGCAGTGTCCGATTCTAGTAATCGCGATCATGATCATGGCTACAATGTTAAGCACTCAATGTTTGGATCTTTTGGGAGAAAAGGGGTCTAGTTGTAAATGCTATAAATGGCACGAATTCATTGTACAAATGGTTGGGAGTTTTTGGAAAGGTCAGGACTGATTTTTTCTAATAGAAAAAGCTTGACAGAGCCCATCCATTTTGAGAAGCCATCTAAGAAGCTTGTATATCTCTCTTTGTGTCAAATTTTATCATGTCAAGGTGGTTGCAAGTGTACAACCATTGAAAAGCTTTGAGATTGTTCTACAAACATTCCCTTGCTCACAAATTTGATCAAACTTTGAGTTATTTTGTGTTAATCTTGAGTAAAGTGTATTTATTTCATCTCTAAATGCATGCGAGTCATTTTCTTGTTTCTTTTGCAATCTTGTATCAAAATATGGTCCAATCACACAGGTCTCAATCCTTGTGATATTTTAGTGGCATCTGCAATTTCATCTCTCGAAGAGACTTCATCTGGGAGTGATATAAACGGTTTTAAATCACTTTTCTATCATTTTGTAGACAGAGATTATCTCGTAATCCTTTGGTGTACCTCGTGTGATGATTTGGTTTAAATCTTGGTGCTTTATTAGGTTGTATAACTCGAGCTTTCATGATAGGATCCCACAGGTTGTGTGAAAGAGTGCTAATCTGGGCCTCCATTGAAGCACATATTCTAGTTGAAGAAACATTTTAACTCTTGTGGCATTTTGTTGGTTGAATTTTTCCATTTTTCATAAGCTCTTAAGGACCTGGTGAGTCAATTTCATCCTGTCTCCCCTCCCACCAAAAATTTATTTAAAAAACAACTAATCCTACCCATACTACCCCTGTTTTTGCTCTGTATACCCACACAAGACCAAATTTCATTTTCTAAAGTATGCAGAACATATCAGGACCTCAAATGTCTTTAGTAACCTTTGCCTTGTTGTGAAAATATCTCCATAATCTTGAAGTGACAACTCATGAGAGCCAAATTTGGTGTGTTGATCACATTTTCCCCAAGGTCTCCTCCAAAAATTTATGCGAAAGAAAGGTATCTATATCCCCTTCAAATAACAGAGGTTACAAAATAGGTTCTCTTACCTTGGTTGAAAGGCACAACCTAAAATAGTTAGGATAAGATCACATCCTTTTAAGGTGCTATCCATCTCTCCACAAACCCAAGTAACAAAGGGACAGTTAGATTTCCTCCCCGACTACAAAATGACATATATTTATGATATATCTACCTCTAAGATCCTGCTTTGAATCTGTGTTTTGGTTAGCTTGAAAAGGAGAACGAATTTGGATACCAACACCACCAAACCGTGTAAATCAATACATATTTATAGGGTTGGGGACTTTCCCTTCACCACCTAAGCACCTTCAAAATAGACTACATGCTAATAATAGCCATGCACCTTTACATGATAAATACAAAAGCATGCAATCTCGCTATTATCGAATATCTAATAATATAACTGTAGTCTAATCCTATTAATAGCCTCAAAACTACACATGTCGATTGATCTTCTACTTGACCAAAATAGCCTTTGTGTGCTCTTCAAGTATTCTACAAAACATGCTCCACACTCCATGTCTATAATTAGCCTCATACTGCAAAATGGATAAGTCCTGATTTTATGCTTTCTTGGGTGCACCTTATTTTACTATAGTTTTAGGTGCATCTAAATGCCCTATGCCCATGCACCCAATCTTTCTACTGTTTCATACTTAGGTTGTACTTCATCAGCCCAACATTACCCCACACTAATTTAATTTCTGTCCATGGCAATGGGTAATCATAAATTATCTCTCCATGAAAAAGAATAAAGAATGGAATAATAAATTTTCAAAGAATGAATTAACACTTAGCTCCTTATTCTTGCACGGAAGAATAAAATCTAGATATTTATTTTTGATCTTTAGCTCCAAGTCATTCCAATCACTTAGCACTTTATTTTTCCTATCCAGAATGTCTACAAGAATTGCTTCCATTTCATCAAGTTTCATGTTCTCACCTTCCTTCTATAGTACCTGAGAAAATTGGCCATGCTTGAGACCATTCTATCCATGAGATCCATTTGCTGTACTATTAGTTTCCCAACGTCCTTTATCTTCTCCTTATACGGTTCTTGGAAGCTTCGTAAGCGCGTCGCTCTTCTCTTCTATCAAAGTAAGCCTCTCCACATGCCCGAGTGTCTCATTATTTACTTCCTTGAGGACCTCATCCTCTTCTTAAATTTCCTTTGTATTTATAATTGTGTCAAGGGCCATGCACATATTCAAGGCCGAATCTGGTTTCTTCATTCATTTTTTTTAAAGCTGCGCAGATGGATTCATAACTTGTAATTTTTCACGCACATCGGCCTTAGCCTTCACTACATTCTCAGTAACATCCTTGGGTTTTGGAATTCTGAAAAGCCCTTCATCCAGAACCATATGAACTAAAGTCTGTAAATAGTGCAAAGCAGAAGGAAAATCTCGTAAGACTTTATCTTCCAAATCTAACCTCTTTTTCAAACTATCGTCCCCAATTTTTTTGCCATACTCGTATCAAACACGCTGTCATATTAGTTGTCTTTTTTTCTTCCATTAGGTGCTTGATTTCAGTATCCTTGTCCTTATTATCATCTAACAATGCCCAAATAGTTTCCACTTTGTCTATGTTCCTGCGCGCAACCTTGACGGATACCTTTGTTAATGCATTGCTTACCTATTCATCCAACATCACAGTAGGCTTAATAGTAACATGGCATGAGTGTGGTGCCTTCTTCAATCTGTGAAAAAAACATGACTCTTCACATATGTGAAAGTTAGGATCATCCATATGAGTCTGCATGCTCCAATATAATTGCTTACGTGTGCACACAAGAGCCATGTTTGTGTCCATCAAATCCCAACCATAAAGGTCTTTGGGTTCTAAAGTGCTTTGTAACCTCATGCATATGATTTTGGTTGGGTCATCAATATACCCAACTGTCGGCATCTCATAAATTTCTTCCTCCTTTCCTTTCCTCGAGCACTTACCTTTAGGGGTGTGCACTCCTAAATCCAACACTAGTTCCTCATCGGGATTTTTAGCATGAGGCACGCTGAAGGCTCGCCCTTACATGTTTCTACTTTTGCATCATTCTTCATTTCTTATTCTTGATGCTCTTTTGCATTATTAGTTTATAAAGGAGAGTTTGGTGCGTTGTCCCCAGACTTTTCATCTTCATCATCCTTCCTAGGGATGTACTTGCACCTTTTCTTCTTCTCTAGTTCTACTTTCATAGGGGAAGTCCTAGGTGACCTCTTAAGGGGTTGTGATGGCT
Source organism: Taxus wallichiana var. yunnanensis (assembly GCA_018340775.1). Lineage (NCBI taxonomy): Eukaryota > Viridiplantae > Streptophyta > Pinopsida > Cupressales > Taxaceae > Taxus > Taxus wallichiana. The sequence continues at coordinate 74,065,384 of CM031236.1, read as the reverse complement.
TTGTGCCTTGAGTTATCATTTTCCTTAACACTCTTCTAAATTGCTGCTCCTCAGCTCCCTGTTCTATGTCTATCTTCATAGTGGATGTCTCTAGCATTTCATATTCTTTTTGTAATGGAGGGGTTGTCTTGCGCTCCCTTTTCTTTCCTACAAAGTGGGCTGTTTTTACCCCTATGCTCCAGCCACCATTTTCTTCCTTAAGCTCCTCCTCTTCTCCTTCTTCTTCTTCTTCAAGGGGCAAAGTGTCTTCTTCATCTTGTAATGTGCCCACAATATGTTTCCCCTTGGGTGGTCCTAGGAGCTTAAACTCATTTTCAACATACTTTCCATTTTCCAACCTTGGCTTGAGGTGAATATATACTAGGGATTCCCAATCTTTCCAATTTCCAAGCTCATTTCCTTCATGTTAATATCATCTGAGATTAATTTCTCAATATATGCAAACTTAATTGATAAACATAAGTCTTCCTGAGTGTGTGGTAGTCATAGTCTACCTTATACTCGCCTTTGAAAAGCAACCGGTGCATGTCTCGAAAACTTGTGTATAGATGCTTGGAAGTAGCACGTGGTGAAGGCATAAGGGAGCTTACACCAAGGGTTCCACTTCCCATCCTTCATCCCAAAGCGCCCTATATAAAAGTGTTGATACACCATAAACTGTACTTGTTTATCTAATACCAAAGGAAGATCCTTGGGTATTCTCCATTCCTCCTCAAACGTAGACGAAGTCACTCATGCCATAACTATGCTCTCTAATCCATCACAAGTATACCTAGAAAATATATCTAAGAGATTTCTTCTCTTTAGGTACTGCCATATTTTATCATTTGGCCCATCAGAACTCCAATTTATACAAATACAAGAGACAAAATAACCACGTTGAAAGTTATATTCTCACCTTGGTGCACCTCCTCAATGATGGTTTCAACAATGTAACTAGAAAAATTGTAAACGCACATTCTATCATATTTTTTTGCCACATGCAACTGGCCTTATTTACTCGCGATCACGCTCTTGATTAATCAAATTTGTAAAGCGGTGCACTACTTCTGAATGACTGGATACTTTTGTAACTTAGGGATGTCCATCTCGCATCCTCCCTTTGTATATCCTAATGCCTTCTTTTTGCTTCTATACCCTCTTTATTATTGAGGTTGCTGCTCAATTTAATACTCAAACTCCTTAGTCATGTCAAATGCCCAATCAAGGGAAAAATGAGCCTCATTCGTCACCCAACAAAATAGAATAAGTCCTCATGGATTCTGCTCATCAACCACTAGTACAATTTTTTTGGTTTTCCAAAGTAAGGGAGTTCATAGAACTATAAAAATCCCACCTTTGTCAACAATTTTTCACCTATGTCATCATACACAACCATGCCATGCACTATTCTCTTTTCTAGCTTTACCACTAACAACTTATCCAATCCATCTTTGTTCTCTTTGTTTATGTGGTTGTAATCACTTACTTTACACTGGCAAATGTGTGAATCCAATTTGTGACCCATCAAAACCCCTTCTAGGTATTGCATCTCAGAAAAATGGCTTTCAAGAGCGTCATCCACTTTGACCTTGACTTCCTTCCCCATATGGTTGCTTAAGGTACTCTCTTAGGTGTGATAGAAATAATAAATGTATGTTATTTCAAGTGATTCAAGCTCTGCAACTCAAACTCGCGTGCCTAGCTCAAACTCAAACCCTAACTACCGATTCTTCTCCACGCACATATTTGTTTCACTCAAACACCTTCTCTAATGGAGCATCAACCAATCTCATGCTAAAATCCCTCTAGTTCAGTTCACAAAACAAATCTTTGCACTTACACACAACTCACTATTCAACTTAGTCGAATTCTCTCAATCGAAAAGGTAAAAATGATTTCCCAACACCATCTTATATAAAAAAATTAAAATTATGCATTTATTTCTCTCCACCTACCACCGTACTCAACATTAACTTGGTGTTTCTTCAAATTTTGCGATGATTTTCCTTACCAGTACTAAAATTCTGGTGCACCTACTACTTCTTGGCCACATACCTCATTTCACGAACCTTCATGCACCAAATTACTTCACAACCGCACCTTTCACCGAGTAGTTTCCATTGTTGTAGCCTCCCTCACGTTACACTATGCATCCATTCATCCATACATGGTCTTCAATCATGAGAAATATTTCTCTATCCACACCTTTACTTCAAGAACCTGCACAATATCTCTCTATGCATACCCTTCCTCGTAGAACATTCAAGCTGGTCCATTTATCTGATACACCCCACACCATGCTTAAAGTATGCATGGTCCTCTACACATGAATTCAATATATAGTAATTAGCTTTTGCACGCAAAGACGCTTATTACACAAGAAATCAACTAAATTGTCAAAGCATAACAATGATGAAAGGGAAAAATATAAAGGAAATGCATTAAATAATAGGTTTCTATTTTGGAACTTCCCTAGAATGTGCAACCTCAGTGCATGTAGTAACTAAAACATGTACCAACTTAGGACCAGTGCAACTTGGGCATCCACTAATCTTCCACAGCGTCTTTGCACTCTAACCTTCCCCACGCCCTTGTCCTCTTTGTGCTTCTTACTCAAGTATTCATAAAATTCTGGAATTCTTCATAATTGTGGTTATTTCCACAAAAAGAACAATTGATTTACCGAGGGCATTTCACTGTAGTAGTGATCAAGGGATCCGCATGTATAACATGTTCCATGAGGAGACTCACTTCTTCCACCACCGTGACCTTGGCCTCTGAATCCTCCATGGTAACCTCGACCTCTACCTCGGCCTCCATTAGAGCACCATTCACTATGATTATGATCATGATGCTCACCTTGTTCCTTAAAATTATTTGTAACATTGGTTTGATGTACACCAATATCAATGGCATCATGAATCTGATCAATCAACTGCAATTCTTTGTATCATGAGTGGTAGAATCAAATCTTGTAGTAACAAGACACGTTATTTCTTATTGTGCATTGCAACAATGGGCACCTACTTGAATCATGATCCAAGTGACATATCTCGCAATCTAGCAATATGGCGCACACCAATTTACTGGGGACAACTATCCTTAGTATGTCCTTCTACTTCACAATTTGTGCACCAAATTTCACCGCGCCTATCATGTGCTTGAATTAGCTGATAAATTTTCTAACTGTTTCACCATTACTGTAATTTGAGCTTCCAAGAATGGGCTCACTCCTATGTCTACACTCCCAATTTCCTCAACGCGTAGGGATACCTCGAGTGCCTCGTGCGGATCTGTATAAGTCTTGTGTGAGAGCACCCTTCTAAAAGGCATGATCAGTCCTCCAACAAACCATTGAGCATGCTAACTCGGATGTATGTCATAAGATAATTTTGACAAAAGGGTTTTGAACCGTGCATCATACTCCCGAACACTCTACGTCATTCCCTTCTTGATATCCTTTAGTGTGCTTTGATGCTTATCTCGCTTAAAATCATGTATATGGAACTCCGCTTAAGAAAGCATAACACGGTCAAATAGTAAGATAATCCACACAAGTCTGGTTTGGAACATATTTCTTGTACCAAATATGAGTGTGCTCGCCCTTGCTAAGTAGTTGCAAACTAGCTTGCCTTACGCTCTGAGCTATAATCCCCTTTTCTCACCATAGTATCTCACACATATGCATGTGCTCGGGCCTTGTATATTTTATGCCTCTCGTATTTTGGGAGATGAAGAGACACCTACATAAATATTTGGTGGGGCTAGTGCGGTCCGTGCCCACAGATCTAGAACCTCGTATTACCACATGTGTTTCCTCCACCCCTAGAACCACTAGATCCACTAGATCCCGAGCCACCTAATCCTCCTGATCCTCCTCTTGTAGTGGGAAATGGACCAGAGGATGCAATGCCTTGTGTTCCAATAGTTGTGTTAAAATGAACTCCCACTGGTCCTGTGAAGTTGTACTAATTTTAGACATTATACCAATGTTTTACGTGCCCACGTTCTATATTGATGATGCGCCAAAAACATACCCCCAACTAGACCTCCAAATAACATAGATGACAATTGTGCCACCATAGATGAATAAGCTACCTAATTAACTCCTAAACTTGACTGCAAACTAACTCTATCTATTACTACTCTACTTCCCACACTAGCTTTCTTACTGATAACTGTCATAGAAACTAGAAAACCAAGCGTAAGGGCTAGGTCACTAGGTAGGATCATATGCATGCCTCGATGTCCTCAATATTTCTTTAGACGTGCCTTCATCCAAAACCAAAGAGGGTTCTCTGTCATTCTTTTCCAAATGGGGGAGTTCTAGATGCTCTAGATCCACGTCTTCTACGTGAGCTCCAAATCCTTCACGAGCCATCTCTCTCCGCAACATAATTCTTTCCATGATTTCTCGCTACTTCTCCAAATCTCTCTCACGTGCTTCATTAAAATTAAGACGCCTTTCTTCTCTTCATCTTTCTACCGCTAGATCTGCTATCTTTCACCACACATGCTCCTTCCCCGCGCACGGTGGGGTTTATCTAGCCATAGGACGTTTTTCCAAATCCGGGTCACAATCAAAATCTTAATTGCTAAAGGAATACCACATAAATACGACCCTCACGGGTTCATGCCTAAACTAAAACTCAACAATCTCTAGACAGAGAAAGTAGAAACTCCGTACTCCAAAATATAGCAATTTAGAACACCACTCCACCAATGATCTACAACGTGCGTCCTAGGTCGATATGAATCATACAAAACATGAAATTCTTCCTATTTCCAAACAAGTGTGAGAAACATCCAATTTCTCTTTGATGCATAAGCAACTAGCCACTAGTACAACTCTATAGGGAAAATTTAGAAGAATGTCTCATACAACTCATGATACATGTTCTATTCAACCCACACGCGTGCATTAAATTTAGGTCCAAGTATAAATATGTCAAGATACTCTTCCTCTAGATTTTCTAACCATTCTTCAATACTAGCCAAAGTCAACTATTACGTCTTCATCATGCAACATCCTAGCAAACAACTGAAAAAGAGGTCACAGGAATGAAACCAAAATGTAGTCTAGATTTACCCACAAAAGCCCATGTCACGTTGGCACATCACTCAGCCTGAAATGAGTGCTCACCCGAAGCATGCAAGGGTACTAGGTTCCTCTTTTATGTCAGCTTGTTCAAGGAGTTAGCATGATCACACAAATATTCCAAATCCATAACAGATAATTAAGTATATTGCAGTGCATAAACTAGATCTAGATCTCAATCATAAACAAGATTAACTCATACCAAATCAAGATTAACTTTACCATGAAATAATCATTAATAGTTGTGTCAACAATCAATATCCAGCCACAAAGATCCATATATTAATTGTTGTAAAACACAAAAGCTTCATACATACATAATACTATCACCATAAGTCATGCACACCCATAAATCAGCAACGATAACTCTATTATAAAAGTGGTACTAGTAACCCGTGCAAATCAATACATATTTATAGGGGTGGGGACTTGCCCTTCACCGCCTAAGCACCTTCAAAATAGACTACATGCTAATAATAGCACATCACCTTTACATGATAAATACAAAAGCATGCAAGCTTGCTATTAATAGATTATCTAATAATACAACTGCAGTCTAATCCTATTAATAACCTCAAAACTACGCATGTCGATTGATCTTCTACTTGACCAAAATAGCCTTTGTGTGCTCTTCAAGTCTTCTACAAAACGTTCTCCGCACTCCATGTCTATAATTAGCCTCATACTGCAAAACAACTAAGTCCCGATTTTATGCTTTCCCCGGGCACGCCTTGTTTCACTATAGTTCTCATGCACATCTACGCGCCCAATGCCGGTGTGCCCAATCCTTTTGCACCTTTCATACTTACGTTGTACTTCATCGACCAACATATTACCTAAATTATTTTCACATGATATTTTTATACATTAATAACCAAGATTTACTTTCCTATTATATACATGGTGTGCATAATCCCTATCTTTTGATATATTTGTTTTATATATTCATCCCAATATTCAAAAGGGGAGAAATATTAAGATTAGTTTATCTTCATTCTCTAGTTCTACTTACCAAGTCGTAACCTCCAATTCATTAAAAATATTTTGTACAACATATCTACATTAAGTATAAATACTTTAGTCTTCTCACAAGGCACACCTAATAATATTTAGATTCAATAAATGATTGAGAAGCATTCTACCAGTTTGAACACATCCAAGAGTATTTGTTTCATATCTTATTTTTCTAGATATCAATATTTTTTTATTATGGATTATACAGAACAATTTTACTTGGTGCACATGTTTCTATATGTTTACATTAGCATAAATACTTTGCACCATATTCCAAGGATAACATTGTTTATTTTGTTTGGCAATTCAAATGATTTGGAGTCTATGACAAGGTAACATCTCTCCTCCTTTTGATTTAAATATCATTATCATAAAATCGTGAAATTTAAGATTTTTTTATAGATGTTGAAGCATCCAAAATTTGTTTTCACATTATTAATTATTTCGATATTTACTTTTATATATGTACACACACATGTTGCATTACACATAAACTTAAGTTTTGTAAAAAACAAGTTAATAACTTTGGTTTTAGTGTATTTATGTTTATATTGATTATTGATCCAATTTAGATTCTTATTGACATATATTCTCTTGTCTCTTCATTATTTGAATTCTCGTTCTTGTGCATTTACCCTATGGTGGCTACCTCTTGTATTGATTGTCTCTTTCTCCCTCTTTGAGGCCCATTTGTCCATGTGTATATTGGATTGTTTCTTGTCTTTTATGATGGGTTGTATTTACCCACTTGTCATTGTTTTATCACCCCCTCTATTTGTGGATTGATTTGGGGCCTTAAAATTTTTTAGAGCTTTCCTAGTTTCGTAATATGGTAAAATCTTTATGAAAATTGTACCTTTAATTTTTAGGTCCCTTTCATTCCCAAACTTGCTTTTACTTAGTTGTATGCTTTTCGTCTATAGATTTCCCTCCTATTGTTTGCAACTTGTGCATTTGATGGGTCCTCATTTGAATTCAAGAAGTCTTAAAAACATAGGTACATGGATGCTTTTAAGAACACATACATAACTACTCATTTCAAGGCATTTCTATACACGAGTGATATTGAAGAGATAAGAGCGAAATGTATTCTATTGCTAAAGCATGCTCATACCAAAAGTCAAAATCAACGATTAAGAGATTTATATTCTAGCATATATTAATTGTTGCACAAATTTGAAAGATAAGAGTTGTACCATTTGTATATAGCAAATTGATTATTGAATTGCATCAAGTGTTTCTTGTACTTTTGTGAAATCACAAAGGGTTTAATAATAGTGGAGAGATAACACAAGCACTAAAAGTGTTCCCAATTTTTATGGGTTTTACAAAGAACTAAGTGCAGATTAGGATTTGGATGAAGGAGATTGGATTCTTGGTAATGCATGATGGAATAAGACAATCAAAGACATGATTTTGAATATTAAGACATGAAGAAACATTTCACAAATTGAGATACCCATTCATATACATTAGGAATTCCCATTAATATAGGTAGATATCCATAAAACTAGCACACATCTCAATTTTAAGGTTCAAATTTTGTGGGAGTTGTCTGTCATATCTTATTGACATGTTTTCGAACATATTACCATGCCACTCATTATTTTTTGTATAACTAATATTACAAATTTGTTGTATATTAATAACGAAATACTTTCCAACCAAACAAAATTTTCTACAATTAAATTTGATTAATTTTTATGTGACAAGGCGTAATTAACCCTTAGATCACCCTAATTATTCATAATTCTTATAAATGTGATAAACCTGACATTGATTTATGGCCTCTAATTTGGTGAACAGAACTGACTTAGAGGTTGCGGGTGATTGGTGAAATAAGCGGTGAACGGATATGAGTTCAGATTTCAGTCTTTTCAATTATCTTACTGACCATCCACAGATGATAATAATAATAATAATAATGGCCTCGTTTTCAAACCGTTAGAGCGGCCAATTGGGTTGGGGCAGCAGTAAATTCCTTAAAACCGCTGACGCCACAAAAATGATAGTGAATGCCAGCCACTGTCACCTTTCACGAGTGCTGCTCTGTTAGGGTTTGCCTTTTCACGTGCTTATTTTGTTTGGAGTGGGAAAGGAAACGGCACCTGACGCGCAGTTAACAATTCAATTGCAGAATTTGAATCTAATCATTCATCATACATGGATGTACGAATCATGTGGATGACACACTTTTTTTTAAAAAATTAGGGTTAATGATAGCGTGGCCTTCTTCTTAATGTGTTGTTTCCAGCGAGAATTTTCGTTTTTGTGTTAGAGTTTCACTTTTTTTTAAGATAATGATCTAGGTTTTATTCAGGAACAAAAATAGGGGCTAAAAATCAGAGAAATCGCTAAAACTAATAAGTCAACAGGAAATACTGCTGCCCAGTAGTTAAGAAACAACCAAGAAGCTAAAACAGTTGTACAATGAAAAACAGCAAAGAACATCCCAACAACAGCATAAGAGCATAAGAAAGGCAGTCAGCCCAAGTAAGAAGTATGAGATCTGAGAGACATATGTAATTATGGTGCTGTGTGTATCTTAGAAAGAATTCTTTTCTTGATTTGGACAATGTCCATCCACTCTTCCTTGTTAAAATCGTCAATAGAGTCATGACCGCGTGGAAAAAGAACTTCAATGGAATTGATAGACTGAAAAAAAAAAATCTTAGAAGAACAAGAGGGAGTTTCCTCTCCTTAACCATGGGCCGTGGCAAAAGAGACCTAAGGGATATGCATCAAAGAATACAGAACATGAAGAGGCACATGGGGAGGAGTCTCATTGATAACAAGGGTAGATACAATCCTTGAGGGGTACTTTTAAAAAATAGAGAAGACGTATCATCAACATGATAAGAGGGGACACTAATGTAATAGTGAAGGAAGAAGGGAGAGAATCCTTCCGCCAGGCTGAATTAGCCCGCTTTTGCGCTTTGACCGCCCACAATCCTCAACGAAATGTCCAATTTCATTTTTTTATTAAAATTTAACTTTCCAAAATTTTAAATTTTTGAATATTCACATATCACTATAAATATTAAAATTTCTTTATAAATATGTTCAAAAGAAAATAGAAGTTATACTTTTAGATTCGTAAGGAAAAAGCAACTTATTTATTTTGATGAAAAAAAAAACAATACAATTTTATTATTAGAATATTTTAGCGGTCTCTTCATCCTGATGCCTTCACATATTCTCGTGTAGAGTATTCAAAGGTTATTCCCTCAAGGAAGAAGAGAGGATTGACTACTTTTCTCATTATTATCTAAGTTATTAAACTAAGAGTTGGATTCTACAAAGTTTTCCATAAAATTGGACTGAAGTGAAAGAAACCTATTAAAATCTGCTAAAATGATTAAATCCGCTGATGCAAAGCTTCCAAAAATTATTATGGAAGTCTTACGTTCATTGAACATACATAAAGATTGTAGACGTTAAAAATATACATTGTAGCCAGTGCAGGTCAGCCTTGGCAGCTTTAATGTTAGGCTTTAGTATTTACACATGTTCGTTTCGTTTTTGGACAAGGAAACACTGTTACCTGCTCTGCACTTAATTTTGCTTTATTTTTTCCTTGCAGAGGATGATTCCGAGCTTATCTGGTCCCTTCCATGAATGCACCGTTTCATTAAACTATTCTCACAGTGGGTTGCTTCCCCACCTCTCTCTTTTTTTTTCCCTTCGCCCTTTCTTCTAAACAATTGAAATTTATTGATAGATTGTATGATGTATAAAAACTTATGATGAAAGTAGCTAGTGAGTAACTAGAGAGTGAGTATATTAATATCTGCCTTTAAAATTTATCAAAATATATAGTTATCAAAACCAATAATATAGAGATGTAATTATTAGGAAGAGCTAGTAGATTTTTAAGAGTTTCTTTACTTACAGGATTTGAACTTGGGTGGAGAGTTTTAAATGCTCTCATTATGAGTGGACTACCAACTCACTTAGAAAGCCTATTACATCTAGCAACTTTAAATTGGAGGGCTCTTTACAATCTTTATATATTGTTAACTATAGATTTTTGAAATAACCATTTCTTTAGATTTTATATTTAAAATATGACTATTAATTTTGTATAATTTTATATATTAATTATACTAATACACACACATATAAAGTACATATTGAAAAATTACTATTTAAAATTGTGATCTTCTTACAAAATGTGATAACACCAACATTGATAATGAATTAAGTAAATATAGCCTAAAACCTCCACATTGTAATGTCCATTGATTTTTAAAAAATCATATATAACGTAAACCACCTATCTATATCTATATTGTGGAACAATAAATATTTGACTCGTATTGACTTGGATAGAAAGTGACATCATCATTATTTCTCTTTTATATTAAATTTTAAAAACATTTCAACAACCCTATATTTATTAGATTTCAAAAGTAAACTTTTTTAATGAAATTTTAAAGATAAACTATGAAAAGCAATATCCAAATATTCATATATCATCATTCTTTTATAATGTAACGGCAACATTTATTAATTAAGAGGTAAAGATAATTGATAGTTAATTTAAAATTGTGAACCTTTACTTTTACTTCACCTTAGGAGGTTTTTAATATGATATGATTGAATCATTTGTCATCCTTACATCAAAATTTATTCTTATTGGTTAGAACCGTGGATCAGCATAAATTAATATTAAATTTTGTAAATATCTGAGGTATTTAATTATTGATCAAATTAACTTAATCTTCTTTTTATTTGAATTCTCTAATTTTTAATAAATTTTTAGGTATATTTCAGCTTGTCAATAAGACAACTTTTGTTTTAATATTCTTAATTAAAATTGGTATAAATTAGTTTATTTACACTTGTGTAAATGGAAGTGGTAAGCTCTCCAATCTAATGCAAATATATGAATGTTTGAAATTTTGTATTTTTGGATTTATATTAACTTCATAATATAAAAATATATCTTAAATAAATTATATATTAAATTTGATTATTTTAATCTTCATTTAAGTTGTTTTAGGACAATTTTGTATTTATAAAAATTGTTTAGTCAAATTTAATTTAACTTATGTACTTTCAATATTAAATTTGATATTTTATAAAAAATAAAAGTGTATTTAGACTTGTGATTTATTTTTAGTAATGAATGTGTAATTATTACAATCTTTTTTAGATTGATAGATTTATTATAACTCAATACAATATTTTTTGACACATGTCTTATTGTCCTTTTCCATAGGGCAAGTACATAGAGATGGGTGACCAAAAAGCGTCCAAATTTTTTATTTGAAGAGAAACACGAGCGTGCTTTGAGAAAGCGCGACCATGTTATAAAATATTTGGATCAAGGTAATTACCAAGTCTAAAATACGAGCACATTATAACACACTCGTGTTCCTATTTACTATGTGGTATATGTGCTTTATGGAGGGATATATTTACTAAAATAAATGGTTTAAGTATAATTTTTTCATTTATTAATATTTATAATTTATTATTTATAATGATTAATAATTGAAATACTTATACTTTAAATTTATTTTAGTGATCACTCTACACCTTATGGGACTAGTCACACAACTCCATCATCTACGGTTTACAAAAACAGCTTTTCATATTCTTATGGTCGGTACATAGGTATTTTTAGGTTTTCAAGCATTCAACCTAAATCTTTTAGGATTTAAATCCTAAAATTGATGTCTATTTTGAGAAAGAATATAGTTGTTGTTTAGTTTTGGGGTCTTCTTGATTGGTTATTGACATTTGTAGGAGTTTTAGATGTGTCAAAACTATATTTTATAAACCTCACAAATCTCAAAGGTAGCAACAATTTCTTGAATATATAGATTCATGTGCAATTCCTCATAACACAATAAATCAAAACACACATAAGTTTTTATTGATTAAAATAATCAAGGGAATGGTCATCATGAGGTTTGTGAAGGATATGAAACATTATGAAGAAAATGGGTGCAATTAGAAAAATCACAAGGTCTTTGAAACATATGAAACATCAAGCGCTTCACCGAGATTCAAATCATTAAGGGAATGGTCATCGAGAGCATGATAAGATAATCTTGCCATGAGTGATGGTTGTAATCATCTCGAGTCTCATAAACAATGCATATTTTATGAGAGTGTTTCTAAACACTTAATCAATGCTTGGTAATGAACTCATATCTTGCAAGTTAGGGAGGTGAAATTCGTATTGTTTTAGTACATTGTGGAGGCCAAGAACATGGAATTCATTCTAAGACATTCCTCCAAGTTTTATACAAGGTCCAATCCTTCTACCAGGAGGAGGAAACCTATCTCCATGAGGAGAAATTGAGAAAGAGGGTGTCAAGACAAAATAAGAATGCTTCTAATCATGTGACATCTTAGGAAAGGAGGTGAATTATGAGATTAAAAATAGATCATCTTGTTCAAAGAAACATACAAGCATCCATACTTAGCATGAAAGGAAAGAGAACTCATGAGAGAGAAGTATGCATCAGAATCATTGATATTCATGTATATATATAATAGGTAACCTCATTACATCCATTGAGCCATTACAGAGTGTCACAGAGAAGCAGACCATAGTCATGCATGCACTTGGACTTATGTAACTAAGCTACCAAAAAGAAAATTTACAATCCTAAGCCTAATGCATTCTCTCCCAAATACAACTATCCACTAACAGAGTCCTCACAGTATTTCTGCAGAGCTCCACCCATACTCTCTTGTCTCTCTCTTTTTTACTCTGCAGGTGCTTGTATTTATAGCTCTCTCTGGACTGCCAACTCACCCTCCAGCACCCTCAGATCTGGTGCCAAGTGTCCGAATGTGGTCCTCCATGCGAGCATGCCTCTCCAGGCCTGAGCTTTCCACTTTATCCCATGATGTGCTTCTAGAAGCTTCTAGCATGCTCCTTCCTGGGCCAACCTATCACCAGGCTGGCACCTTATCCATGTGCAACCGGGTCATGCTTTTCACGTGTTCTACTCCGATGTCCAAATTGACTAAGTCCCGAACCCTTGGCTCTATCCTCATGTCATCACATCACTACGGGCTTCCTTAAACCCTTCTCTTAAACCCTCCTTTGCACACTTTTTTCCTTGCGCGCCATTCCATAACTGGACCTTGCACACCTACGCGCCTTCATACTTGGTCAATATTCTAGGGGTCCAACATCACCCCACACTATGCCTGTTCTCCATCCATGGAAACACTCCACTTAACCAAGATGTATGTTGCCTTAAGGAACCAAGGTGTAGTCTTACATTTTGCAAAAGAATAAAGGAATGAAAGAATTGGGGAGAAGGAAGAATGGGGGCATTAACTCAACAAGCTAGGAAAATCCTTCCATAAGTCTACCTCCAGCTTGTTCCATATCGTCGACCTCACTTTGTGCCTTCTGACAGAGGTCACCGATCAGGGTGCTCACCTCGTCAAAACTTAGGCCAATTCCTGGGTGCCCCAAAGTGTCAATGATCTTCTCCATCTCCTTGCCCAGGTCTTTGAGCGTGTCCATCCTCCTGGTAATATGAGGGTATAGTTCTTTCAGCCGGGCCTTGATTGAACCCCTTAATGTTTCAATTGCCTCATATTTTCTTTCTACTTTGGCAAGAACCTTGTCCCTCTCTTGCCTTTGTTTCCTTTATTCTTCTCTTGGAACTCCTTTAGCTCCACTTCATGTGTGGTGACCAAGGTGCTTTCTACCTTATCCCTATCTGCACAAGTATCATATGTGGCCTCAATAGATTGGGTAGTGACTTTAACCTCTGAGCACCTTGTTATACTCAGCAATGAGCACTACCACCCTCAACTTGTCCTCTTTCTTTAAGTGTGACCACTTCCTCTCTGTAGACTCCAGGGGCCAAAGGTCATCTCTCCATGGTGAGGATGCATGTTAGATCTTCTAAGCATTCCAGAGTGGATGCGTACTTCTATGCGTGGGTGGCACTAGGTCTAGGTGCTTTAAAATGATGGTGCTCTTGATAGACTCCACCTTCTTGTATACTTCCTGCACCTTTGTCTTCTCATCCTTTAGCTCACACCTCAGCTGCGTGTTGATCAGTTCTTCTTGCTTCAAGCTCTTGGCCTTCTCAGCCAGCTCCTCTTCTTTCTTCCCTAGCTTTCCCTCTAGCACTCTTATTTTGTCATTGTGCACTGCAAAGAGCCTAGCCTCTATGTCTCGACCATGACCTTGTTGAGCGCATTATAGACCTACTCATCCAAGAGTTCTGGGCATTTACCAAGGGATTGGCTCCCTTAGACTCTGGTACTATTATGATTGCTCCTTGGTAGACTTCAAAGTCTGGCTCATCAATGTGGGATTCAAATGCCCAAGAGAGCATCTTCTTCATCTTGGGGTATGCGCCCTCCTTTTCAAATGACCCCATGGCTAAAATCCTTTATGTGGGTACAGTGCTCTGGAACCACGCATGCATAGCACCTTCTTTGAGTCATCAACGTAGCCCATCACTTGTCTTTTCTCTATATCAAGGGTCCTCCTACCCAGCATGCCTTTGGGAAAACTCACCATTAGAGCGGGACCTCCTCCCATGTTGTCATGCTCCTTTTCAATGTTTTCCTCTTTTCCTTCCCCTAGCACTATGTCAGTGTTGTGCTCCAACTCTTGGTCTACTAAGGCCTCGAGCATTTTCTTTGCCTCTCTCTCTGCTACCTCAGTTATCTACTCCTTTGTGAAGCTTATGGGCTCCTGCTTCTCTGTGCCAATCTCCTCATTCCTTCCCATGTCCCAGGTGCATTCCCCATCTGTGTGCCCTTGCACGTCACATGAACACACGAACTCCTATTTCTCTTCTCCACTCTCTTCTTCTGAATCATACACATTGAAGACATGTGGCTCCTGGTCTCTTTCAGGCTCATCCTCCTCACTGTCATCTTCTTCACTCTCATCCTCTCTTCCACCCATGTACTTCTCCAAGTTGTCGGTCTCCTCTGAGTCAGCTTCCTCTTCCATCCTCTACTTTTTCTGAGAGGTGATTCTTTGATAGGGGACTCAACCTTCTCTTCTTTCTCTGGTGACTTCTCCTTGGTGAGGGGTTGTTACGCCTCTTCCTCTCGGTGTCTTTTCCTTTACTGGTGATTTCTTTCTATGCATGTAGGTGCTATGCTTGGCACTCATTGATGATGGCATGCTTACCATTTGAGTAGTCTGCACACTTGGTGCTTCTTCACCTCTTCCCCTCTTCTTGGGCATGGGCCTCTTCCTACCCATGGGATCTTCAGGTATGGAGACATCATTCTCTAGGTATGTGCCTTTCTCAAACTTTGGTCTTATGCGGAGGTATACGCGCATGCCACGGATCCTCCTGTAATGGGAAATGTTATTGGTCTAGTCATCTGTACTTCATGTGATACGTATCTTTCTACATACGTGCACTTGCCACCAGGGTAGTTCAACTTTTTGTGCAAACTCTCTGTGGTCCCAATCTAGGCTTCCAAGTTCCAGCTTCAGCTTCTTGGATTCCTTGAATCTATTTACTCCCACTTGGAAGTATTGAGCTGTGAAAGTGAAGGGAAGCTTGCACCATGGGCTCCATGATTCATCTATTAGCCTGAACCTGCCCAGGTAGAAATGTTGGTATACTATGCAAATTCAGCTTCTCCTTCAGTGATTGACTTTGGTAGTTGTTTGGGAATCCTCCACTCTACCCCAGAACACATTCCTCAGGCACGTATACCACTTCTCCAGTCACCTTGTGGGGTGTTGTCATTGTGTCACATGCATACTTCTCAAATCTCTTCATGTGGGTGAAGGATCCTCGTAGGGTACTCCCATACAAATTTTTCGATGCGTCAGGCACTCCAATCTCTGAAAACATGATGGTTAGTAGGATGTTTCGAAGAGGATTCTGTCACCTTCCTTCATGCAACTAACTAACATCTCCTCCATGATGTATGTAGACAAGTTGTATATGGTGCCCTCTGTAATCTTTCTACAAACATGTAACCATGGTTTATTGACCTGGTCCATCTCTCCTGCCATTCAGCTTTGTTACCAGATGTGTGGCCATCTTCATCACTGGGTCCTTGATGTCTGAGATGTCGTAGTACCTCGACCCCTTCTTGCAGGCATATTCGGTGATGGTTTCCTGAATTGCCTCCTTGTCACCTAGGTCATCCTCCAAGTTGTCTCCTTCACATATGAGGCATGTGAACTATGAGATGAGTTGAGGAGTAATGCACATCTTGCGCCCTACAAAATGGAAGTAATCTTCATGTACTCATGACATTAGCCATTGGTATAGGCACTCTGGTTTTCCAAAATAGGGCAACTCATAGAGTTGCAACAACCCTACCTTCTCCATCTTGACCTTAACATCATCATTGTAGATGGGAAAGCCCTCTGGTGTCCATTTACTCATGGGGCACACTAACTCCAGTGTCATTTCCTTCTCGATCATGTTCATTCGATGGTTATAGTCACTCACAGGCACATTCCTCAGGTGGGACTCCCACTCCTTACCCATCATTACCCCATCTGGTACTACATCTCTACATACCACTCTTCATTCGTATTCACATCAGGTTCTTGTTGCTTGGCCTTGCCCTTGCCCTTTCCTCTCTTGGGTGCCATTGTCGAGGTCCTCCTATCACTTCACTCCCTCCTTGTTACTCTGCTCTTCCACTTCTTCCAGCCTCAGATCTCAAACCTGTGATGAAAAACCTCTTGAACCATGCCCTAGTTTGTCAAACCCTAACTGGGATAAAACTTCCACAAGACGCCTCCTCACAACTTTTCTCATGCCCATGAAACCCCTTCCTTCTGGTTTGCAAATCCAAACTGGCTGCTCACACTTCAACCTCTCATATCTTTCTTCACACGATCAAATCTGAAAACCTAGTTTGTAATAGATGCAAAAATCACTTCTCTCTCTATTCGCAAAGTGAAAATGAAAGTGCCTCGACCCTTTACTTATAGCTTTTCCCTTTTTGAGCATTAAATGCTACTTCACCTACCACCATACTTTTTTCATTTAATGCAGATTTTTCAAACAAATCCCATCTTCACACTTTTCACTCACGCGCCCAACATGCATGAAAACTCCTCCAACCTTCTGGCGTGCGCAACCAATCCAACCCGACAGGAGACTCTTATGCATGTAAAACCCACGCCAAAGGCACTTCTTCTGTCCTAATTTTTTCTCTCACCTACCTCATGTTGCTTAATGTGCTTTCTCCTCCTTAGTACGTGGGATCTAAAAGTAGCTTTATCCTGCACCAACCATCCTTCTTCCATCTTTTCTCTCCATACACCTCTTTCAATGGGCCATTCAACAGGGATTTTTAACATACACTTCCTTGGCACTCTAACCATGCACTCCTTCACATTACTCCACCCCACACTTAAAATGATGTGTGGTCCTCTGCACTCACAAATTCTCCAAAGTAGCAATAAGGTTACTGGTGCCCAAGGCGCAAAAAAAAACAACAACGTGAAAGGGAAACACAAGAAAGGGAATGCATAAAGGAAATTTCTAAACTAACTGGAAAAACTACCTTATTTACAAACACCAAGAAGACTTATTTATAGTAGGGCTTCAGCCTACTCCCATTGAAGTGTCCAGGAAACTTCATCCCATCCAATGCTTGTAACTGGCATGCACCCAAATCAAGGATGTATGAGATTGTGTAAGGACCCAACCAATGGACTTTTAACTTCCCAGGGTGGCGTAGAAACTTGGAATCATATAGTAAAACCATCTTCCCAACCTCAAACTTCTTGTTTCTAATGTGGCGATCATGCCAAGCCTTCTACTTTGCTTTTTCTATTGTTTGGCTCCACTTGGCGTGAGTGATCGTCTCTCATCCAACTTCATTAACTCATCAATCCTTTCTTCCAGTGCTTGTTCATCAGCTAACCCTCCTGTGCGTGTGCTATTTGCATAGAAAGGCAACATAAATTCAACTAGAAAAAAAGCTTCCATGCCAAACACCAATTGAAATGGTGTGGCTTTGTTCATCCTTTTATACGTTGTCTGTAAGCCCACAATACTGCCGATACTTTTTCATCCCAATCTTGTCTTCCGACATCACAAATTTTGGTCAGGGTATGACTCAATATTTTGTTGAATGCTTCCATGGTTCCATTTTCTTGTGGGTGATAGGGCGTAGTCTTGTGATGAGCCACCATGAACTCTGATAATAGGATCCTCATGGTCTCATTCAAGAAATGCATACCCCTATCGCTGGTCAAACTCAACGGGCATCCATACCTTGTGATAATGTTCTCCCACAAGAACCTTGCCATTGTGGTTGCTTGTGCAATCTTTAGTCGGGGCTGCCTCTGCCCACCTTGTCAGATAATCCATGCAAGTGATGACATAACGTGACCCAATCCTACATGTGCCATTGGTGTAATAGGGCCTACAAAGTCTATTGCCCACTTTTCAAAAGGCTCCACGCTAGGGATAGGGTGTAAAGGCATTTCATCTCTCCTTCTGGTTTTCCAATGCGCTGACAATGGTCACACACTTTACAATAGTCTTTACAATCCTTGTATAGGGTTTCCCACCACAAACCTACCATTAATATTTTACGTGCGGTGGCATCACCTGCATAATGCCCACCTGCACTTCCTCCGTGTGCTTCCTCCATGATGGCCAGGTGCTCATGCTCTAATACACACTTGTGTAAAAAACTTCATCACGTCCCAACTTGTATAAGTCTCCACTGATTAACATGTAGGGCATGATGCGTATGGCCAACTTTTTTTCTCCAATGTCTTCATTCCTTCGGTGCCACACCTTCCTTTAAAAATACTGCAATCTCTCTTCCAAAATCGAGGCACGTGCCCATGAACCTAAATAGTTGCACATCTGGCATTGTTTCCTCAATACTCTGCATCCTCCCTGAATCAATTCTTGATAGATGATCAGGCCCACAATTGCTTTTCCCAGGCTTCACTACAATGGTGAATTCAAATTCTTGAAACAACAACACCCACCGACATATGTGCCCTTGTAGAATAGGCTTGTTCACCAAATACTTTAATGCCATGTGGTCGGTGTAAAACACAAAGGGTGTTGCCAGTAGATACTGCCTAAACTTGAAAAGCATAGATCATCGACAATGCCTCACGCTCAGTTGTGGTATAGTTCTTCTCTTGGTGTCAACTTCTGCTTGCAAAACACAGAGGATGATCAACAATCCCTTCACTTGGTTGTGCAAGCACTTTGCTCCAATAGGTGGTCCCTGAGGCATCTACATGGACATGAAAGGGCTTGTCCCAGAGGAAAACATAATATAGGTGTGGTGACAAGCCTATCTTTTAATGTATCAAATGCCCTCTTTGCGTCTCTCCCCAATGGAAGGCACTTTTATGTCTAAGTAGCTCCTCTAAAGGCGCGGCGATCTTGGCATATCCTTTAATGAATTTCCTGTAATAGCCCATATGCCCAAGGAATCCATGCACTGTGCTCTAGCTAGTAGGCTCCCCTAACCCCACAATAACTACAACTTTAGCGGGATCTACCAGCAAGCCCTCCTTACATATGATATGCCCTAATAAAGTCCCAAAGGGTGTAGTAAACACACACTTCTTAATGTTGAGGGATATCCTCAACTACCTACACCTCTCAAACATTAACCTTAAATTGTCACAATGGTCCTTAACTAGACCATACACTTGTCCAATCATCCAAATAGACCTGAAGAAACTTATGTATGAAATCTTGGAATGCTTGCACCACTATGCGCGAGAAAATAGCAGGCACATTCTTCAACCCAAAGGGCATGACCATGTATGCAAAACTTCCCCACTCGTGGTGAAAGTCATCTTCTCTGGTCCTCCTTTGCAATCCAGGACTTGGTGGTACCCCGAAAATCCATCCAGTAAAGGAATAGATTTCACACCCAGTGACTCCTTCCAAAATTTCTTCAATGAAGGGGGTCGGAAAGGGATCAATGACACAAACTACATTCATTTCCCTATAATCCACATAGATCCTAATCCACCCATCCTTCTTGATGTTGATTACCATCGAACTTATCCACTCGATTCTTCCACTACCTCAATGATCCCAGAAGCTATCATTTTTCTATCTCCTCCTTAACCTTCACATGTAAATTGGGATTCATCCGGTAGGGCCTTTTCCTAACTAGGGCACACACCATCCTTTAGTTTTATCTTCATCTCCCCCAAGGAATGGTGAACACCTTTGAGCTCATGGTACCCACATGGGAATAAATCCTCAAATTCACACAACAATAGATCAATGATCTTAGAAACTTCCTTCTCCAGACCAGTAGTCTCCAATAATAGCTTCCTTAGGTTCTTCTCCTGAACCGATGTTAACCTTCTTTGTCTTTAAGGGTTCATGGTAGGTGCATGCACATGTGAGTATCTACACTGTCCACTACCTCGCGCATCCCTACAGAATGGTTAACATCCAAGCTTTCGATTCCTCTCCATCAATCACATACACCAACTTTCCTTTTTCTTTTTCCAAACATGCACGCTCAAGTTGTAACTCTTTTGTTTCCTCTACTTCTTCTTCAAAGCGCACCCCCCAATCCTGGTTCACCTAGTAATTCCAATAGCCTATCCTCCATCATGGCACTATCCCCCATGGTAAGGTGCACTTGATACCCTACAAGGCCTTATCAATTGATGGTTTGGTACTCTGATACTCAAAGGTTTGAATAAGGTCAGCCATGAGCTCTTGCCAATTCCTTGTTTGTGGCGTGTCTCTGAATGAATATACCATGCATGCACGCACACCTGCAGTGTAGAATACAACTTGTGCACCCAGAGGGATGGTGGAAAGCTTCCACACCTTCTCTCTAGACCTTTCACACTCCTGGATATGGAAAGAGGTGGGCTCCTTCCCATGGTAGTCCTTGATGATGGTGGGCACATTGCTCCTAGAAAATCTGACAGAGAGAGCAATTCTTACCTCACGCCACTCTAAAAGGCTCTCCTGATGTGTAGCCCACCACATGAGCCATTGTGAAGAGAAGACATAACTTAACATCCCTCTCCATTCCTTCCATCCCTCCATTTGAGCTTCCACCTCCTGCAAAAAGATCTCAGGGAAGGCTCCTCCTGAATACTTGGGTAGTTCTTTTCCTCCAAGGCACCGAACCATGCGTGCCTTTGTTACCTTGGTCACCGACCCTCTCAACTATCCATCCCATCAATTCATAAGTCCCATGTGCCCAATTGTCACATGCTAGACTGGTGGTATCACTCACTTGACTGAGCATCTTCAAACTGGATAACCCCATTAGTAGGGTGTATCATCTCTGGGTCTCTGATTGAGCACACATATATCCTATCCAGAACTTCTTCCCCCAATGGTTCAATATAGGGTGTCGACTTCCCATCAGCCAGGGGTATAATGACCCATTCCTCCTTGTTCTCAAAGCTGATGTACCCTTTGTTGAACCAAGGTCCACATTGTTCTTGTAACACCAAGGGCACCCAAGTAGTGTTGGGAAATTGTCTACCTCGGTGAGCACCAAGACTTCGAAGTCCCCAGTAAACTTAGCTCCCTGGATAGTAATAGTTGCATCCTTTAAGACATCGATGGGCATCACCTTAGTCTTGTTTTCCATATACAACACATTCGAAGATGGTTGTAATGTAGGTCTTCCCATCTGATGCCATGCATCCAAAGTTAGAACATTAACCTCCATGCTATGTGTCAATGAGGATATTATTGAGGAGCCATCCATCTACAATTGCATTCAACATGATCTCCTTGTCATAGTCAAGGTTGTGAGGGGAAGGTTTGTGTGTAAGACCTACCTCTCACACTCTCCTCTGGCACGTGGTACCTTCTCTCTCAACCATGATCCTAGCAAGGGAATGATATTCTCTTGCCTTAGCATTTTACACACCTCCTTGACCTCATCCAGGTCATCCTTTGGCACCTCGACTCTCCTTCCTTGTTCCTCCCTCTGGATTGCTCCTTTAGACACTTGGATTTCCCCTTGTAAGCTCTGAATGACATCCATGGTGTCTTGATATACCTCCTTTTGATGCGCGGGGTCTGGATACTTTCCATGAATGACCTCCTCCCTTGAAACTAGGTTCTTATCTTGGTATCTCTCTTGCGTGTGTGGCTTCTACCCTTGTTGTTACCAAGATAGGCTCCAAACCTACATCCCATGTTACAGAGGCATCCACTTGTATGTCTTCCTTCTTAATACTTGACCATTGCAGTGCCCTTGTCCTTCAGTGCTGCTGATTCATATGCTCAAACAATTCCGGGCACTCCTCATACTTATGCTTCTTTCCACACCATGAGCACTGCAAATAGGTCTGGGCATTCACATTTGTAATGATCTGTAGATCCACAATTGAAATAGGTTCCATGTGGGAACTCACCTTCCTCCTCCATGGTTTCCATGACCATAAAACCCTCCTCAAAAACCTCTTCCATGCACACCTCCATCTGCGCTCCTCATAATGGTGATCATCACCCTTAGAACTACTTAGCAACATTTTGGTTTGGCACACCCCATGATCAATGGCCTCATGGATCTGATCAATGAGCCTACAGTCCTTAGTATCATGGGTTGTAGAAGTGTAAATTTTGTAATAACAAGATACATTCTTCCAG
This sequence comes from Taxus wallichiana var. yunnanensis, assembly GCA_018340775.1. Taxonomy (NCBI): domain Eukaryota; kingdom Viridiplantae; phylum Streptophyta; class Pinopsida; order Cupressales; family Taxaceae; genus Taxus; species Taxus wallichiana. The sequence goes on along the minus strand of CM031236.1, from coordinate 74,042,722 downwards.
GATTGCGCACTTGTAGCAAGGGGCACCTACTTGCATCATGGTCCCCATGAAAAATTTCACAATCTACTTGCCACACACGGTGTGTACTTACTATCCTCAGGGAAATTATCCTTAACGTGCCCCTCTACTTCACAATCTGTGCACCACAAACCACTGCGAGTCTCATGGGTTGAGTTCACAGACAAATTTTCCAACTGCTTGGCCATAGCAACAATCTGAGCCTCCAGAATGGGCTAACACCAGTATCAACACTACAGACAGCTTTGGGCGTGGGGTAGCTTCGATGCCTCGCGTGGGTCTGTATAAAAAAGTTTTATGAGATAAGGCCCTTCTAAAAGGAGTGATCAACCCCCCAAAAAACCACTTGAGCATGTTGTGAAGGGTGAATATCATATGATAATTTAGACAAGAGAGTTTTAAAGCATGCATCATACTCCCACACTCTCTCCATTCCTTGTTGAATCTCCTTCAAAGCATTGATGCTCTTCTGCTCAAACTCAGGAATGTGGAATTCTACCAAGAATGCATTCTTTAAAGCAGTATAGTCCACCACTGTTTGATGAGGGTCATACTTCCTATACCAGCTATGTGCGCGCCCTTGCAACATGGTTGTAAAACTAACTAGCCTTCCATTAGGGTTGTGATACCCTTCACATGCCATAGCATAGCAGTTCACACTTGTGAACATGTTCCATGAACATCCTCAATACCTCTATAATCGGGAAAATGTAGAGACATTTCAAAGAAAACTTGTGGGGGTGGTTGGGGCCCAAATCCTCTAAGCCAGAGCCTTGGTTTCCACCTGTGTTTCCTCTTTGCCACCTACCACTAGGTCCACCGGGTCTAAACCACCAGATCCACCAGGCCACTAGGTCCTGAACCACCAGATCCACCAGACCCACTAGCTCCTACTCCTCTGAACCACCAGATCCACCAGGCCCACTAGGTCTAAGTGTGGTCATGCCAAGGGTCCCCACAGTTCCACTGAGCTACGCACCTATGGTCTGTGACAATGCCCCACTACCAATAGTATACCCCGTGCCACTCCCAGATGTGAGACCAAATGCTTGTGTGCCTATACCTTGCCTTGAAAATTCCTAACACTGGGCTGGTGTTTGCAGCCATAGAAGTCCCAAATGAGAAATTATACCTCCTGGCATAGACCGATCACCTCCAATGTAACCAACTAGACTAGCAATATTATCCCCCTGATCTAGAAAACCAAGCGCCAGGGTCAGTCACTAGGTGGGCTCAGATGCGCACAAGGTTCTTCTTTCTCCACGTGATGAACTCTCATCAGAAGCCAAGGGGTTTCTCTCACGCGCTTGCCAAGATGGGGTCACACAGACTGCTCAGGTTCCACATCCTCTACGTGAACCTCAAATCCTTCCCATAACATCTTGCCATCCATACATCCATCACACTAAACCTCACATTGTCTAGCAATCTCCCTTTCACGTGCTTCACCATACTTGAGTCATCTTTCCTCCCTATCCTTCTCTATCATGACATCTTCCATCTTCCTCCACCCTAGCTTCCTCACCCAACACTTAGAATGGTTTAGCCGGCCATTGGGAATGCCTCTAAACTCATGGTAATCATCAAGATCTTTAGAGCCAGAGGGACAACACATAGAAATGATCCTCTGGGCTCCCATAGAAACTCAAACTCATAACCTCCGGAGGACAGGAATATGTGGAAATGGCATACTCCAGAGTGTAGCTAGCCAATACTCCTTTCCACCAATGATCCATAACACGGGTCCACATCAGATCTACATCCTGTAGCCTTTGGTATTCTTCTTGGGTCCACACATGTGATCCATAATGCAAACTTGATCTAGATGCATAGGTTGTGAGCCATTCATACAGCTCCACTAGGGGAAGCAACATAGAAAAAAAGTTTCATACAGATCATGGTAGAGATTCTCTTCTACCCATCTACGTGCATTAAACTCAGGTCCAGTGTTGAATCTCTAGAAAATTCATCCTCTGTGCTCTTGAACCATGATTCAACACTTTCCAACGTTAACCACTCTATCATTACTCATTACACAGATCATGATGTATGTTAAATCCCACTGACTTTGAAAAGAGGTCCTGGAAATGGAACCAAGATGTAGTCATTTTTACCCTTAACATAAAGAAAGGAATCCCATGCATGCTTGGCCTATCACCCAGTGAAAGTTGGGTGCTCACCCGAGGCACGCGCGGGTGCGAGTCTCTCTTTTATGTGAGTTTTAGTGGGAAACATCATCTATGATTTGTGTTTAAAAATACCTTCAAATGGGTTCAGGACATACAAGAACCATAGGGCTCAGAACGGCCTCTAGATCCTTGCAGTCATTTCAGGTAGAGTACTTTACAGAATCTATAATGTGCATCATTTCAAAAAGAAACATACAAGCATCCATACTTAGCATGAAAGGAAAGAGAACTCATGAGAGAGAAGTATGCATCAAAATCATTGATATTCATGTATATATAATAGGTAACCTCATTACATCCATTGAGCCATTACTAGAGTGTCACAGAGAAGCAGACCGTATCATCATGCATTGCACTGGACTTATGTAACTAAGCTACCAAAAATAAAATTACAATCCCTAAGCCTAATGCATTCTCTCCCAATACAACTATCCACTAATGAGTCCTCACATATTTCTCGAGAGCCTTCCCATACTCTCTCTCTCTCTCCTCTTTTACTCTACAGGCAGCTTGTATTTATAGCTCTCCTGGACTACCAACTCACCCTCCAGCGCCCTCAGATCCGGTGCCAAGTGTCCGAATGTGGTCCTCCATGCGAGCATGCTTCTCCAGGCCTGAGCTTTCCACTTTATCCCATGATGTGCTTCTAGAAGCTTCTAGCATGCTCCTTCTGGGCCAACTGTCACTGTCAGAGGTGGCACCTTATCCACACGTAACCGGGGTCATGCTTTTCACATGTTCTACTCTCTGTCCAAATTGACTAAGTCCCAAACCCTTGGCTCTGTCCTCAAATTGACTTAAACCTACAATGTGAAATCTTACTCCTCAAATCTTCAATCCCTCTAGGGTCAACTCCGCCTCCCGTGTCATGATAACCTTGTCCTGAAGGTATTCCCAATGCATTTAGTGAACATTTATAAGTTTGATTTTTTTTAACAAGGTTCATTATTCCATTCATCTAAGTGCAATAAAATAATAATTCTCCAACAAGCCTAGAAAGGCCAATTTCAAGCTATTTCAGAGCCATGTGCATCTTCCAGGAGAGTTATGAAAAGGTATTAAGCATCCAAAGGTGGTATTTGAAATATTTGAAGGTGTTGGAAGTGGTTTTATAAGATTTATGATTTTTTATCATTTAGGGATAGTCTGCTCAACAATAGGGGTTTTAGGTGAAAGGAATGAGCAATCAAATTTTGAACCTTGACTTCTCCAAATGATTATGCAAGAACTATGTAAGGAATTAGGAGGAAAAAAGTAGGCAATGGAAATCTTGAATAATCCTTTACATTGTGGAGGCATCCATTTTGATCCAAGGCCACCTAAGGCGATATTAACAATCATCTCATACTCTCAAGTAATACAAACCTCCCAAGAGTGTTTCTAAACACATCATTGGTGCTTGTAATGAGCTCAATATATTGTGGAGGTTAGGAAAATGTCATTCACCTTAAATTTCTAATTCCATGTGGATAAAATTGATCAAAGGGTTTTCTTCGCAATGGTGTGACTCAAGAAGACTCGTATGTTTTGTAACCCAATACTAGGTAGATTTATCTTCTAGAATCCTTATCACCCTGAGATATTAATATTTTCTTTTTAAAACCCTAAAATAGGTTTTTACATAACCCGATAGGGAAAATTTTCATATTTCTTATCATATAAACCCTTCTCGACTCATTTACCTATTGATAAGCTTTAAGAGGATAAAATTCAAGTTTCTTCTTTTATAACCTAGATCTATGGACACCTGATATGCTCCCAAAATTAAGCTTTAGGTGAGAAAAACTCCGAGAGTTAATAAAACATAGTCAAGGTTTGAATTAAATGTTATATGTCATGAATTACCAATGTATATCTATAATTAAATTACTTAAATAGATTTGAATATCAACAACAATAGAACACAAAGAAGACCAAAATGTATATAAATAATGACAATAAGTGTAAGTTATAGGAATAAATGCATATAGATATTCAGCCCCTTTCCTCTTGATAGGCATCAATATGTGCATCCTTCCAGATCACTATGCATCCTTCCTCCTTACTACCTTGCCTTCAGCTAAACCTTCACCCTAGCTCGCAGGAAATTCCTAACAATTTTGAAAAGTTTTTTTAGTGTGCAAGGATGATTACACAAGGTGATAAATTTATTCAGTAAGATTCAATGAAAGATAAATTCCTCTGGAGGCCTAAAAGGACATTTTTGGCCATTTTGCTACTGGTAAACACACTTTGGGAATGTTCATGGAAATTCTAAATCATCTAAGGGTGATTTTGAAGAGAATTGAAGGTGTATGAAGTAATTTAGGAAAATTTAGGAAAGAAAATATCATTCAGGATCCATTTGTTCAACATCGAGTATTTAGGGTGTAGGGAATGAGAGCCTCAACGGTGAATGTTTTATTATATAGAAGATTCTGGGAGTTCTTGAATGAGTGTAGAGGGGGAAAAATATGCATCAAAATGTGTAATAGACATTCAGTTGGACAATGGGTGTAATCAAGAGAATCATGACGTCTTTGAAGGATCCGAACATCAAGAACCTCATTGAAATTCAAGTCATCAATGGAATGATCATCATGAGAAAAGATCACCATGAGTGGTGATGGTAGTCATCTCAAGCTCACAAATGGTTCATATCTATGAAGATTGTTTCTAAACACTTAATCAATACTTGGGGATGTGCTCACATCTTGCAATTTAGGGAGTTGATTTCATAGTGCTTCAATGTAGTTTGAGCTCAAGAAGATGGAGCTCACCTCAAACATTCCTTCAAGTCTCATTGAATGATTAATCCTTCCACATATAGGAGGAAACCTATTTCTATGAGGATCAATCAAGCGAAGATGTGCCTAGATACTATAAGCATGTTTCCACTCATGTGACATCTTGGTCGTGGAAGTGAATGTGAAGTTAAAAATGGTATCATCATGTTCAAAGGTGAAATGGGAAGCTCATGGAGTAAGTTAAAGATCATTATGTACCTTGACTCTTCCATCACATTCAAATATCTTCAAGGAACAAGCCAAGATGAGCTAGTCAAGATACTCGAGGCATTTAGGACCATCATGTGTGAAGGATCAAGGAATCATCTATCTCCATAGAGGGCATATGAGTAAAGAGGTGTATGAGTATCCTAAATTTGACTCCATCCAAGGAGAATTTTGGGGCCGTGGAGGGGTAAGAGGATGATATTCCTATAGAGTACCATGTATGTAAGAATGAGAAATCATTTGAGTTTCACTTGGTGTCACTCACTCAGTAGTGTTCTTAAACACTCATTCAAATCTTGTAGTGGTATCAAACTTCAAAGGATGAAGGATATTACAACCAACTCATTTCATTCCAAAAAGCAGCCACATGACAAGAATTTAATTAAGTGATATATTTTTCCATCTACATGGTGAATACCTATTTTAGTAAGTGATATATAAAAAAATTGTTTGAGCATCATGGATTTTATTTGTGATCACTAGAGTTAGTTGTGGAGGACTTGAAAAGTACGACAGGTGATCCTCTCTCTTGCCTTGTAATTAGAATAGAGCATCTTGTTCCCATAATAATATAGATCTCATAACAATGTTTTTAAACATTTGAGGTCTTAGAAACATTATCTCTACTCATGAAAACTCATTTTTACCACTTTTTCATGTTAGAAATTTCGTGACTCAAAAACACAACCGGGGTGTTAGGAAGGTTTTTTCAACTCAAAAAATTTGGCCCCATCCTCATGAGATCCTCACGCATATGAAAGTACCCATCCCAAGAGGTACTTATCAACATTTAAAAATAGTCACCTATCACCATGTGGTGACCATCTCTCTAGAGCTTGAAAAATTAGGGCCATTCTTGTTTGGAACTGAAAGGGGCAGCTGAAAGCATTCATCATGAAACATTCAATTCTTAGAGAAAAATGAATGTTACCAACATGTATAGGATTCACTTGTATTTCCACTTCCTATTTGGTTTCCTCTTACCCTTACGGAGCTTCCAAAATCATCCAGAAGTCATATTTCACCATTAGAGTGTTTGTTCCCTACAACTAGAAAACCCGTTATCGAGCATATTGTCCTTGAATGAGAAAAAATTTCCTAAATATTCCTAAATTACCTCCAAAACTTCCAATATTCTCTGACATCACCTCAAAATATGTGATATATTTCTTGAAATCTGGCGGAGGGTTTTTTGATTAGCTTAGAATGGCATTTTTAGGCCTCCGTGAGGAAGTTATCTTCCATCAAGTCACACTTAAATCATAAATCATCAGTATTCAATCATCCATGCACATTAGAACAAACTTAAAAAGCTTGTTAATAATTTATTTTGAGAGAGGTTGAGATTGGTGATATGCGTAGTCTGGAATGGAAGGATGCACCAGTGTTGACTCGAGAAGTGAAAGAAGCATTCCCTAAGCTTGAAAGTAGTACTCATCCATAGTATGATTCTACCATATTCTAAGATGAAATTAGGGATTCAACTCCATGATCATGGTAAAATTAATGAGTCCATATATTTGATCAATTTTTGTTACCTTTGGGAGTTGTGAGGTTTGTAAATTCTATTTTTGAGACATTTAACACTCCTACAAATTCCAGTAAACAATTCAAAAGACCCCAAAACCTAACAAATGACTATATTATTTTCCAAAATACACATCGATTGTAGAATATGAATCCTAAAAGATTTAGGCTAAATGATGAAATATTGAAAAATACCCATGTACTCGACCATATTAGAATATGAAAAACTATCTTCTAAACCATGACCGATGGAGTTGTGAGACTAGTTCAACAAGGTGCGAGTGACTCTAATTTATTATATTTACTAAAATAAATATAAAGAATAAGTTTGTTTAAAGTATAAGAAATTATAAAATATAAATATTAATAAATGAAAAACTTGAACAACCATTTATTTAAGTAAATATATCCCTCCTAAAAGCACATATACCACATTACAAATAGAACAGAGTGCATTATAACGTCGCCAGTGTTATAGCATTCTCGCATTATAACATGAGCACGTTTTGATCTTCTTTGGGTTTGAAATTTCCAATCCATAGGCTTGTATTTTTCTTGGATATCCAAACATAAGGTTTGGATTGTGAAATTCAGCGAATAAATCTGTGTTTTACAAAAATATCAAAATATTACGTGTACACCCCGATATCTCATGCATTATAACATAATATTCCAAAAAATTATACTACAATGTTAAGCTCGTTTTACCTCGGTGATGATATACTTCTTTCTAAAATTCAATTAGTTTAAGACTTTTGTCCATAATTCTTTTACTAGTGCCTTATTTCCTTGCCGAAACCTATATATACGTTTTTGTGCATAATTTATGATTTTTGTACCAAATTTTAAAAAGTAGTTTTTCTAAACTCCATTCTACACACATTAAAAAATATAAAAATAAACTATTTTTCTCAAAGTTACGGGGTGTCCACACAAATATTTCATTTTTGGGATGTGTTCACTTTGAAAATTAGTAAAAATTATATATTCATCCATTTTTGGGATGTGTGCACCACATTTGACCCTCTTAATCTCCACCATTTTAAAAAAAAAAAAAAAAGTTTAGAAACTAGATTTCGAGCTCTACAAAGACTTATTCTTATCACTTTATCAAATTTTGAACATATGCATGTCATATTATTAGATGAACTTCAGGTTTATCTAATTTCTAGAAAAATGTGTCCACTTTTGACCCCTTTTAATCCTCCATTTCCATGCACTTACCCCATAGAATAGTTGACTCACTGCTTGGTATCAAGAACACATAAATTATTAATAAATAGCTAAAATAATAATAAGAACAAATGAGAAAACAAATCGCTCAATTTTTTCACTATAATTTTTACGGTTAATTATAATTGTTGGGAATTTATATTTTTTTGTATGCATTTTAACTATTTTTTTGTTTCTCAACCATAGAGACCAGAAAAACAAAGTTGCACCATTTTAACTATTTTTGTTCACTTTTATAATTTTCTCCCAAATAACAATAGAAAGAATTTAGGTGTGCAGTATATATACAAGATCAAGCCAAAAGGATAGGTCAAATAACATATCAGTAAATAAAGACGTAAATTTAGTTCAATTTAGCAGGGTTTGAGAAAGAATTGGATGGAGCCTTGAGTGGGGCATGTAGATAAAGGCTCAATCATAAGATTTGCAGGGGTCATTTAGTTAGATCTATTTAGGTTTTATTTTCTTTGGTCTCAATTTTTTTCCTTTTATTTTTCGCTAAAATTTTATGCATTACGTGACGGATTGGGGTAAATTTTCATGTCCCAATATTCATACTAACGAAGAAGTGGCCACCAAAATTTCATGTTTGTGTCTATATAATGCGCCGATGTGGCAATTTTTATGGATATATTTGTAATTTAGAATTTACAATTAAATTATTCTTTTTCATCCATCAATTTTAGAGTCTCCTTTGAATTTAGTGTAATTGAAAATAAATATTATTGTCAATTTCATCCCCGCAAACCGTAATTTTTAGATTTATAGCCTTCATATCTAGAAAATGTATATGTTTTAGGGTAATCATTCTCTAATACAATAATCCACAAAATATTATTATTGAAAGGTCTACAAGGTTAACATTATTATATCTCTTAAACCATTAATTTATTCAATGCCTTCATAGTTGATATTGTTAGGAAATAAGGGATAAAGTATGTGGAACAATCTCACATAGTAATCACAATAGTAGAAACTAATATGCGTAAAAATATTACGGATATGAAAAAAAGTGTAGAAAATAAAAGAACACAACATAAAGACAATATTTAACGTGGTTCACCCAATTTGGGCTATGTCCACCAAGAATCACTTTCTCATATTTTTATTACAAGCCATCTCTTTCTCTCAATACAATACCCAGATCTGTTTGGAGCTATGCTCAACAAACTCTCCTGAATTCACACTTGAACTCACACACATCTACAATGATATGTCTACCCTATCAAAAGTAAAAAGAACATCAATAGCAAATCGCTTAAACAATTTTACAATACCGGTAGGTAGAAAAACCATGGGCCAAAATTGCCCCATAAACCTAAGGGTCAAAAATCCACGCCCATATGAGAAGAGCATGTTTCCTGAGATATCAAACATATTTTTTTAGGAGAGAAAATTGTGGAGAGTGTAATGATATTTCTAGTGTACAGTCTTTCAACATCATTACACATGAAAACATGCTCCACAACATAACGTATAAATAATATGTTATAGGGTAATTTTTTATATCAAATAATTTAGGCACATAAGAGTGCAAGGTTAACATTGTTACATGCATCTAGAATGAAATTTCATAAACCATAAATTTTGATTTGTAGATAGAAAATGTAATTGCTTTAGGGTAAGTTTTTATAATATTATATCCTTAGTGCATGACATCGACACTATAGCCTCTCTTAAGAAATGGAGGGGTTAATTTTGGAAATGTAGCCTTTATAGCTTGTAAGTGTATCTCTTTTAGGGAAAAACTTCAAAATTTACATACTTGAGAGCTATAAAAGGTTAACACTTAACATTCTTTTTTCGTGTGTTTGGAATTTGTTATGTAGAAACTATAAATTTTAATTTGTATCTTTTTCACTTGCAAATGTATTTATTTCATAAATTTTTTTGTTAAATTTTATAATCGAAAGGTTTATAAGGTTAACAATGTTGCATGGCTTTGGAAATGGAGGTGCGTATCCCATAAGTTGGGATTTGTAGCCATTTTAGTTAGCAAGTGTATTTATTTTAGGGTAATTCTATATAATATTGTAATTGAGAGCTCGAACGAGGTCAAAGATTACAATGTACAATAAGTTTTGAATGTGTAATGCTTTAGCACACCATCTCGATTTTTATGGAATTTCACTAGATAAATTATAATTTTTTTAATATATGTTATTATCTATTATTATGTATTAATAAGAAATAATTTATTGATTATTATAATTTTATTATAGGTAAAGAAGGGTTAAGTCAGAAGTCACAAAATCACACACTTATCTACAATTATACCGCCAAGTATGTTGTTTTATATATGGATCTTGCACAAGAAAAGTTTTCACTAATGACCCATACCCTAGTCCTATCGTCACCATTTGGTCTTTGTCATTGTTTTTCTCTGATACCGTCACTTAGTCACATAGTTTTGATCATATCTCAGTGAGTATTAGTTCTCGTTATTCACTCAGTTGTCATCTCTAGTCTTTGACTAGGGCGCCTAGGAAGGGATTAGGGTGCCTCGGGCACCCTGGTCCCCATCACACTTGGTTCTCATTACAGATGTTCTATTTATATGTTTGAGGTCAATATTTATGATTTTCCTCCCATTCCCCTAGGTACTAGTCAACATGTCGGGTCATTAGTGTCAAATTTGAGCAAGATATCCCTATATAAACACAACATACATATTACCTTATGGGTGGACTACTTCTACTAAGGGCTAGCTATCTACATAAGGAAAGGGACTGCATTTGGGCACTATTTTGCATCACACACTTGCATAGGAAGGGGATTCTATTCTATTCCATCCACCATTCTACATTTTTATCTAGCTATTGCCCACTACTTTGGCATCATTGGCACTAGGGCACCCTAGGCACACCATTACACACAAAAGCACATAGAACTACATCGGGTCTGAGATGTAGTGCAATGCTCAGTCATAAGTCCATCCATTTGGTAGCTGAGGATAATCTGACCCATTCATTTACATATTTTTTTTTAGGGTTTGATGATTTTGTGTGGGGTTTTGTAGGATATTATTCATTGGAGATTTACAGTGACACTAGTGAACCAAGTGTGACACCAACTTGATCAAAGGAAAATTTCTATTATGAAGGTTTAATGACCATATAAGATCCATTTCGAGTCACTCCGCAAAACCAGGAACCCATATTTTTAGGCCCCATCCCTTTTATCCTTCCCCAGGTGCTTTGGCCAAATCTACCACTTTATAATTTTTGAGGTTCATTTGATGACACTCATTTCCACCATTGCATCATCACCTCTTCCAGTCCCCATATTATTGTGAGGTAAGTCTAATTCAGGTTAGTACATTTTCCCTCCTATCTCATTTATTTCATTTCATTTAAAATATCAAATAAATTATCTAGCATCTTATATTTCAATATATTTTAGTTATTACATTGTTGTACTTTCTTAGATTATTACTAAAATATATATTTTAGATAATCATTTTGGTGAACCCGTACTTTCAGAAACATTTTTCCCTAGGATCCACTTCAAACCCTAATGGATAAGGATAGCTCTTCTCCTTCTCTGCCCATCATGTCACACTTTAGTGTCAATCCAATCTATGATGAGGTTGTTATCATTGAGCTCACGACTCTCTATAGTAATGTTACTATGCCAGATCATATTCAACAACAACTTAGATGGTCAATGATATGTACCTACTAGTTTTGAAAATTCTCCCATTGGCATTAGTATCATTTTGGATCCGATAGCCTTCACTCATTGTACACCATGCTATATGGCTACTACTAGTGATCCTCTTGCTGATCTTTCTAAGGAAATTCTAGATGATTCTCTTATTGATTACATGTTAGGTCTTGAAAATAGCTCTCATACTGATTCTCCTCCTAATCAGACCACTACTATGGCTACATCTCATGACTCTCCTATTTCTGATACTAATTCTCCTAATCCATCACATACTAGTTCACATACTCTCTCATATTATGTTGATGATCCTATTGATAGTACACTTAATGACATTTTCATATCGAGTCTTTATCTGATGTCGATGATACAATTGATAGTCATGATTCTACTACTTTTCATATTGTTGAGTGTGAATCTCCTACTCCACTTTCTCCTGAGGTTATATCTAGCATCGTGCATAAGTCACCTCCATCTATTAGTTCTTCTTCTCCTACCATCTCATCTCCTCCTAACACTTCACCTACATTTATTAGTTCATCTTCTCTATCGAGGTATCTCCATTGGTTGCTTCACCTCTTAGGGATGTTTTCGATGCTAGTCCTACCACTTATTATGGATGTTCCATCTTCTTCATCTACTATCACTTCTCTAACACCTACCCCTAGTGTTCCTTTAGCATCAAAATCTCCTTTATCTTCTCTTGAGGTACTATGATTACTCACATGGAAAAATTCACAACCACTTAATACATTATTTCCATCTCCTACTATTCCTTCACAAGACATTTTATCTCTCATGCATGTTGTAGGTCAATTACAATCTCAGGTTTAGTCACTCACTTTAGAAAGTAGGGCCTATTATGCTTCAATTGATAACAATTCATTACATGAAACCTATTCCTAAGAAAATTCATAACTCTTTGCATTTCCTAAGGACTTTATCATGCCTACATTCACATGCTTTGATGGTACTGGTGACCCTCACTTACATCTCCAACATTACCGCATGGTTATGGCTCCCTATTCTAATGATAGATTATTGCTTAAGGCCTTTTGACATAGTCTTACCGATGATGCATTACAATGGTACACTCATCTTCCATTTGGGTCTATTAGTACTTACTATGATATGGAGGATGCTTTTCTCCATCATTTTATCATCAACAATGGCCCTAGAGTTACTTATGATCATATACCTACTTTACATCACAAGGCATCATATTCCAAACCTATCAAGGATTACATCTTACGATTCAATGATTGTATGCATCAATTAGTATTCCAACCTATTGATCTTGAGAAGCAATTCATCTTTTTTATGGTTTAATTCCCACTCTCAAAAAGATTGCAATATGATACATGTGAGTCATTCATACTCTTGTGCTATAAATTTATTGATCTAGAACATGACCTTCTCTCAACACATGTATAGATCCTCCACTTCCTACTACTATTGTCATATCATCTAGTTCTTCTCCATTTCCACTAGTTGAGCAACCCACACAATCTCCATCTCTCCCTAGTAAAAAGCTCAACCTACTACATCACAAAAGCATCCTTCTCCTCCTCCTCCATGACATACTACTTTCCATCTACTCCATTTGTTTCATGTGAGCCATTACACTTCTCTCATCATGCTCGACCACATGATGTGTGCGTGTTTTACTTAATGAGCATCTAATTTTCACTTTCCCTCTAATCAACATCATCCACAACATCATCTATAACATCAATGTGATCAACCCTATTGTAATTATCATCACATCAATGGCCATAGGGACAATGATTTCTTTTCCCTTCATGATAGATTGCAAAAATTAGAGGATAAGGGCATCATTTCCTTTGGATCTCACTCACGTGAGTGGTCCATCTCTCCTCTACCTCGTCAGCACATTTCTACTCATGGTTGAGTTATCTCCTCCATCTAATGCTAAGGTTATTATTCATCCATCACCATAGGTTTCACTCATGCACGCTCCCATTACGTCCATCCATCATCACATTTACACCATCACATCCACATCCATCCATCTCATCCACCACATCATGTTATTGCTTCACATCAACTGCCACAACCCTCCGCATTTCCCATCCCACTTACTCCACATGATGATATCCATTTGGTTCATATGCTCACCCTATTTCATGCCACATGCTTCCACCGCTTTGTACCACCTTGGTCTTTGGTAGGTGATTACTATCACCTTACCCCCTGATGACACACTTGTGTTCTTACAGTTCTTACATGACTGTTGAGGGATTTTCTATAAGAACCTCTCATCACGTGCTTCATCGATTCATCTAGTGCACTCAATCATTTCCCAATGATGCACTCTTTCTTTACGTGGTTCATTCTTGACTATTGAGGGGTCTTAACTAAATGAACCTCATCATCTATACATTGGGGAATCACTAATTCCCCCCTATATTCATCACACTAACATGTGGGTCATTCACACATAAATATTAATCAACCATTTATCATTATCAATTTAGTTGCATTCACACTACATACATCTCTACATCATCATCATTAATATATCATCATCATATTATGCATTTTCTATATCATTTTCATACTTAAAATTTCAATCGATAATCATAAACAATATCCACCACCACATTTACTAAATTAAAACAATAATCAAAGGATCATCATAAAATTAATCACATTATACTAACAAACTACACATCATGAGTGACATTCAATACAATCATTCACAAATCATATCTCATTAGTCACATTATAACATTCATACACAAAAATATAATCATCATATGCCACTAACATCATCTATATATATCGAGTGCAATCATAGTTACAAAAACATCTCATCACTGGGGGTAATCCCCTACATAATATACAACAATACAAATCAAATCTCATCATCACTATCACTCTCTTTGTATGCATGAGAGCTCCTCAAACTCATGCCTCACCACTAACTCTATGTCATTGGTCGCGACCTCGATATCCTCTCCACCTCCTATGTAAAAGGGTATTCTCAGTAGACTTCTCAATGAAAAAGCAACTCGTAGTGTGATAAATTACGTAAAACACATCCTATGCGCTAATGGACCACCACCACCTCTCTCTCTCTCATCGTGTCTCCTCACGTGCCTCGTCCTCTCACCTTTAAGTAGCACTGGTACACATTATTACATTGCTATATCAACCAACTCAAACAAATGGGCATGTTTTCCCACAATGTCATCCACACGCTCTAGTATCCCTCCACCACAAGTACATCGGTCAGCACATTCCATCGCGTGTGTGATAGATGTGTCCACTATCAAGGACCAATATGCATCACCTACAAATACATAGAACAACCCATTAGCTAACCATCACCATCATATAAACAAATAACACATCACAACATAATTATATAAATACTCATGCTCTTATATCATTGCTCACATTGTCAGGGCATGTGCTTCCCTCTCCCACTCCTCCATGTGGTAACCTCGTTGCTTATGCGAAAATGGAAATAAGAATACCCATCATGTGTTCCACGCCACCATGCATGATAGGCCTCTGTACACCCCGTATCATCTAAGTCTATCGCTCTATTTCACATCTTCCTCTCATCTCGGCCAAGAGGTACTAACTACTCTCTCATGTGGGCCTTGGTCTAGCTCTCCAACCTCCTAGGTGCTCTAATGGCTCTCAACCATATATATGGCTCTTTGGGGCACATCTCGAGCCACCAAAAACTGTCGATACCCTCTCCACTGGAATAACTTGCAACCCCTGAAACGATCCTCCAACCACATAGTCCTCCATATGCACCATAGATCTATAACATCCTCTAGCTATCCTCCATAGTCTCGGTATGGCCTCCATATCACTACCTCAAGCCCCATCCGATCTATCAATGCCCTATAGGTATCATATCCATCTTACACCCACACACATGCCCACCTCCTCCTAGCAAAATATATATCTTTGTCTAGCCCACTTACTCACAAGTCACCAATTGGCCTCAACACTGCTATGTGCTCATAGGCCCATACATGCAATAGTGTAGTAGCTCCTATCCCACCTCCATGCTCCTCATGAGTGAATCTATATACAATCTATATAGGTGGGCCAACACACATCGTGCCCATGCATATCTGGTACTCTCCTCCTCTATACGATGGTAAATATCATGCATCTTATATAAGATGCCCACACCTCCTCCCTCTACTATGATAGATGAAGCAATAACCATGGCTATGAAATTCCACAAGTGTGAAACTCCTGACCTCAAAATAGCATCCAAACTAATATGGGCCTCGGTAGGTACTCGAGTCCCCACAAAATACCATGTCTAGTATCTCACATCTATCTCTCCATATCCTCCAAATGGCATGACTGTACTCTCTCCCCAACAATTGGTAATCACAATATGTGATATACATCCTCCAATGTGATTGTCATCTCACCCGTAGGAAACCAAAAAGTACAAGTATCTGCACACCACCTCTCACATAAGGTTGTCAACATAGGCATATTATGGGGCACATCCCCCATCTCTGCTTACATGTTTCGAGGTAGCATACACAGTCCATAACCTCCCAATCATCGTTTGAAAACCTAGCCCAAGAAAAGTACTCAAATGACGAACCCCACGTGGAACTCCCTCAAGTGAATATCCTCTACAACAAAAAAGATAATAAAAACCCAATATTAGAACACTATACAAACATATACACACTCACTTACAACATTATTACACAATAAAAATAATATATACACCATTCTAGACTAAATTCGCACTCCACTGGACTAGGCACTCAGAATAGGTGGACTTGGGTTCCTAGGGAGTAGTAGACACTAGTGCCCATGCAGCGCTCTCTATCCCGAAGGCCACTAGCCCATTTCTCTTGCTCTTGTCTAGGTCTAAAACTTCCGAAAATACAAATAATTTTTTTGCAAAAATTCACTAAAACGACTACTATACACACATTTTTTGAAAAAAAAAAAAAAACACACTTACCAACTCCATTGTCATACATGATGCTACGACGGTCACCACCATCTCAAATTAGCTAGGTCATGTTGATCTCACTTATGGAATATTTCCACATTTATAGCTCAATCTCACTCGCAAAAAAAGACAAATGAAGTCACTAATCACTTTTCACCTTCCTATTTATAGTTACTTTTACCTACCCATTTCACTATAGTCATTATTTTGTGATCATTTCCTCAACTAATACACACCACATGATTTTCACCATATCTTGAGTGTTTCTACTCTGATTTACACCTTGTTTGTGGTGTTATTTTTAGAATTCCACCTACCATCATATCATACACATGACACACACCTTGCATTATCTCTCCTCAATGTTGTCTTTCACTCAATCTATACACATTTTTGCATTATTTATCATACACTATCTATCTTGAGCTTACTTTCTTCTTAGCATTTCATTATTTTCATTACTTCACCTTTCATCAAAGGGAGGCATACAATTGGGGTCATCATATGATTATGCTTACACCATATGCGATCAATCAACACTACAAATTCATCATTTTCAAACATTTACTAATGCACCATGAGATACTTCATCATTTTCCCTTAATGACCTAACCTTGGGGCAACAAATGTATAATTTCTCTATACAAAATTTCATCACTTCACCCTAATGACCTAACCTGGGGGAAAAAAACATAAAATATTTCCATGTGATCGTTCATTAATTTCTATAAACTCTCCCTAATGACCTAACATGTGTGCAGTTAGCGTAAAATATCTCTACGAGTAACCAATCAAACAATCAATCAATCAACACATTCAATTTTATAACAATCGATATCATTTTGTTCAATCAATATAAGACAACACAATCGACCTCCTAGATGACCTAACTTGGGAGTTGCATTCGTACTTTCTGAGATGACCTAACTTGAAGTTATTTTATCCTTTGCATTTTATTCTAGATGACCTAACTCGAAGCCACCATACATTTTGATCTTCCAGATGACCTAACTTGGAAACCATCACATTACAATGACACTGTGGAGTGGGGGAAAGAATGCCTTTCCTATACCACTCATATATGGTTCAACTATTTGATCTAATTATTTAGATCCAAAACCACAAAAATTTTGATTTGAGTTTGTCAAAGCCAGTGGCTAGATCTTGAGGATTTATTTAAAGGTTGAATAATAACACAATTTTATCCTTACACTCTTCCTTTGCAGCAGGATGCCAAAATCCTCTCGTTGATTTTTTTGTACACATGTAATTGGGTTGGGAACCATCAATCCCTAACCCATCTCATCGTCATCATACAACATTCAAAATCATCAATCATCCAATATTACAATCATTACTCTCATTTAGAGAACTTCATTGTGATATTACATCTCTCACTACATTGCATGGATCAACACGTTGATCCATGGTTCGGCACACTATATGGTTCTTTCGGTACACTTTTCTACCAAATCTACGTGTTCTACTACAACATGGGCTTCTCCGGATTTCTATCAAGTACACATCTCTAAATTCAATTTATGTTACCAAGATATCACTCACAACATAAAGTGGAGGAAATGTAGTAAAAAAATACGCACTTCATTGCTACAATTATACAAATACCTTCAAGCATGTTGTTTTATATATTGATCTTCACAGCGTAAGAAAAGTATTCGCTAATAACCCATCCCCTAGTCCCGTCATTAATCTAGTTGGTATTTTTCATTAATTGTCTCACACATCATCACTTACTGCACAATTTGATTGCCTCTTAAGGAGTCTTAGCTATCGTCATTCACTTAGTGGTCATCTCTAGTATTTGACTAGGGTGCCTATAAAGGGATTAGGATGCCCCGAGTGCCCCCGCTCTCCTCATTTCTAGGAGCCCCGGTCTTGCTCACTTGGTTCTCATGTAGATGTATGAGGTTGGTATTTATTATTTTCCCTCCCATTATCTTAGGTACTAAATCGCATGTCAAAGTTATTAGTGTCAAAATTTGAGAAAGATATCCCCTGTATAAACACAACATACATACAATGTTATGGGCGGGAATACTTCTACTAAGGTCTATCTATCTCCATAAGGAAAGGGACTTCATTTGGGCACTATCCTACATGGTGATTTTTTCATATGCATGTATGCTCCATTAGCAGGGCTTGGAGGTGTGTCATGATGTAGAAGGGAAGAGTAAGTGGCTTTGAGTCTCACAAACTCAAAGATTATGAGATCAATTATCCGACTCATGATCTTGAGCTTTCATGGAAATGATTCACGCTTTGGTTCGATGGAGATATTTTCTTCTTTGCAAGAGATTCACAAAAGACAGATCGTTTCGCTTCTTCTTTCCACCTCTTCCCATAGCCCAATCTCAACGCTCACCAACCAGATCGATGGAGTTTCTTTATGAGTATGATATGGAGATAGAGCATGAAAGGAAGGAGAATGTGGTTGCTGATGCTCTTAGTAGACGAAGACATGTGGCTATGGCCACCTCAAAGTGAGCACAGAGCTATTTGTGGAGCAGATTCTACAACAGCTTCCTCACATCACCTTCTACATTCCATCCGTGAGAAGAGATCGAGTCTCGTAGACCCTCAGGGGAAGTTAGATGGTTTTTTTCTTTAGAGGCAGATGGAATTCTCCTCGCACAAAGGTCGGATTTATGTTCCCAAAGTTGGAGTCTTAAGGTAGGACATCTTGGCAGAGGCACATTATGCACCCTATTCAACCCATCTCAGGTGAATAAGATGCACGCCACCTCGAGACGGCCGCTATGTGGAGGGAACTTCATAGAGACATGGCTCAGCTTTGTGTCACACTATTTAGAGTGCCGTAAAGTGAAGGAAGAGCATCAACATCCATCTAGCCTTCTTCTATCCTCATGTTATACGGAGTGGAAGTGGAACACCATTTCCATGGACTTCATTGTTGGGCTACCGATGGTCCGAGGTACCACCATGATGCCATCACACGGTCATGGTGGAGAAATCGACAAAAGTGGCTCATTTTTCTCTGGTAAAAACCACTTATACAACTAGTGCAATGGCATGGGTATATCTTGATGAGATTGTCGAGTCACACGAGATTCCATAGAAGATCATTTCAGACCATGATCCTTTGTATACTTCTCATTTTTGACCACCATGTAGTATGTCCTCGGGATGAGGATCAACTTCATCACAACATATCACCCAGAGAAAGATGGCCAGACCGAGCGGGTGAATCGTGATCTTAGAGGACATGCTTAGATGTACGTTATGGACTAGCAAACCCAAATGGGAGGAGTACCAGTACTTGGTGGAGTTTACCTACAATAATAGTTTTCTAAAGTTATATAGGCATGGCTCCTTTTCAGATTTGTATGGTAGAGAGTGTAGGAAACCCCTTAGTTGGGACAAGTTAGAGGACAGAGTTTCTCTAGGACTCGCTGCTTATCACAGGACATGGAGCAAAAGAGGTGGTTATGATCGTGACTGAGGCCGCAAGAGGCAAAGGATAGTGCAGTGTAAGAAGTACATGGATCAACATAGACCGACCATAATTTCGATGTGGGCATAAGGTTTTCCTTCACGCCAGACCACACAAGAGCCCTATCCGTTATAAAAGGTTCTAAGTTAGCTCCTAGATTTGTTGGTCCTTTTGAGATCTTGGAGCATATTGGCCCTTTCGCCTACCGTCTTCAGCATTACCACCTAGCTTGCTCTCACATCCATGATTTGTTTCATGTTTTAGCTCTTTAGGAAATATGTTACGATCCTTCTCATATGCTAGATTGGACATCAGGCTGCAGTGCAGGATCAAGGCAAGTGATGGTGGAGCTTGTTCACATTATAGATCGCAAGACCCTGGGATTTCGAGGCAAAGAGATTGATCGTGCACGGTGGCGCAGTGGGGGATAGATATGATGAGACTACAACTACATGAGGGTGCCATTCGCTAAGTGAGTTTAGTTCCCACATTTGTTCCGGTGACTTCTGAGGAAGTCGAGTCTAAGGGGAGGGGGATGTAGTGCCCGCTTCCTTCAACATCTTGAGATGTTCATCCCGACATCTTTACTATATTATGGACCAAGTTGTTATAGTTTTGATTTAGTATGATGTTAGATGTTAGATCATGGATTATTGCTGACTTTGATTCATATATGGTGCATGATGATTATTGGAAAAAATTTATATATTGATGTTGATATACTGTTTGACATGGTTATATTATAGATGTTGTTTGAACATGTGATATTTAGATATTTTGAGTAGACATAAAATGACCTAACTCGATCCATGCCTAAACCAACCTCGACTCCATCCATGCCCAAACCAACCTCGACTCAATCCATGTCTAAACCGACCGACTCAATCCATGCCTAAACCGACTGACTCGATCCATGCCTAAACCGACCCGACTCGATCCATGCCTAAACCGACCTCGACTCGATCCATGCCTAAACCAACCTCCGACTCAATCCATGTCTAAACCGACTTGACTCGATCCATGCCTAAACCGACTTGACTTGATCCATGCCTAAAACCGACCTGACTCGATCCATGCCTAAATTGACCTGACTCGATCCATGCCTAAAACGACCTAACTCAATCCATGCCTAAACCAACCTAACCCGATCCATGCCTAAGCCAACTCGACTCAGTCATGCCTAACTCACCTAATTCATTCATATCATAAACAAAAGTAAAATAAAATACACATCACAACACATAATCATCTAAACCTTGTACATCTCATCATATAAGTACTTGTGTATCACAATAATGTATACTCATCTCAAAAATACATGTGTCTCTCATACATCGTCATTTCGCAAGCCACTATCCAATACAATATATCTTCACTTTAATACGTAGGTCAATATCATGTACTGCAAAAAATCATAATAAATACAAAATCTCTTGCAAACAGCCGGTCTCATATATAATCCATACAAAAATGACTTAGCACGTAGGCCGGTCCCATAAAGCAAGTCAATCATCTCCCCATCTCGATGTTTGGGAATGCTCTCATTACTCTATCTCTACCCGGCTCCTCTGCCGCACCTATTTGGTGCCCGACACCTTCTCACCTCCTCGCCGATGGCCCCTCACCTGAGGGCTCAGCCTCTACACACCAAAGGGCCTCACCACGACCTGGGCCTCTGGGCTTGTCCGCCCCTGTACTCTCCCACACCGTGAGTGCGGGATCTAGTCCTCTCACCGGAGGCCCGTTGTGCTCGTACCAAGATAGGAGGGGCAATGCCTAGCCTAACAAATAACAAATGATCCTCGAGCAATATCATGCCTCTCGCTAGGCATCCCCGAATCTCGACCATGGTCAATGTCTGGGGTGCCATGGGTATCCCTACCTATGTGGATGTATGTACCATGAAACCCTATCTTGGAATCTACCCTATGCCTTGTGTTGGTATCATGGCGTGACTTAGCCCCGAGGAGCCGTGCTCCTGCATCAGAACGGGCTTGTATAAGAGTAATTTGTGTATGCACCGCCGACAGATTGGCTTTGTAAACCCATAACCTTCTCCTCGTGCCGTGGCCAATCGACCCGTAAGTCCTATACCTCGCACTGTAGGGTAGCTATCTCGCTCTCCCTCCACCTACCTCCTCTCCATCCCCATCTCTCCCTTCCTCCACCTACGCAGGTGTACTTGTCCCTACTCTTCCCGAGCCTACAACGTCTATCTAGGCCTCGTAATGTGGCAACATGTGCCTCGTACTTCCATGAGCAGCTACTACCCTCGCATAATCCAAAGCCAGTGTCACCAAGGTAGCCACCTACCCCTGTAGGGCATCCCTCTACACTGTGATGGTGGCTAAGTCTAGCTACCCTAGCCTCGGTGGTACGGATCTTAGTTGGCCGCCCACCACTACTTGTATCCATCTACCACCGTGTGGCATCATTAATATGTGAATCCACTCACGGCTTCCTCTTATCCATTCAATATACGGTGGGTCGTGCGGTGGAGACATAGGTCTCTCCACGTCATCTCTCATGTACTATGGGAACGGAGGTGGTACATCCTGGACTAACCCGAACTGGCACCTAACCTACTCTATGGGTATCTGCTCATGCTCTCCCACTCTCCTCCCCTCTATCCATGATATAGCTATAGCCCATCTAGCTGGTGGCACATCTGCCTATATGTGGGAAGCCCACATACATACCTCTCCAAATGATGTCCACCACGGATAACCCCTCCAACAACCTCCTATAGTAAGCTACATCATGAGTAGCTCTGGAACCTCGGGCCTCTCCAATGGCCGAAGTACCTATCGCACATGACTCCAACTCTCAAAACTCACTCACTGGAATGCATCTTCCACGGGGCATCCCCCACTGGTCAAATAAAACAATGTGCTCGTAAGCCCATCAATGCAAAAAGAGTACGACACAACAAATGCTAAACCTCCACAAGCTCACTCGTAAGCCCATAGCTCTCTATATACCTACGCAAGAATGCAGCTTGCCCACGCGAACCATGTCCGCCGATATCACCATGTCATGAAGGACTCCCAAAAAATCGCTGACCTTGGGAATCTCAGACCCTCCGTCAGCATCCGGTGTAAAGCAAAGACATTGCCTTCATCAAAAGTACTACTAACCTCGTCTCTCTAGATGAGCTCTATACATCGCTCCATAGCTCAAAGCAAGACTTATATGGAATGTCAAGTCTCTGCATACCCTCACAAAAATGGGTGCTAAGAGTGCTCTCAAACACCTCTAAAGAGATAGAATAAAAATTGGGCCCCCACTATGGGAAACTACAAGATCCTCGTGAGCATCCTCTAGGGTGATCGTCATCTCACCCATCAAGGCTTATGGAAGGTGTTTGTCACATGAGTCCCATCTATCGATGAGGGCAACCATCAAACTCACCTCTCGTACTACATGCCAGTAGCTAGCCACCCCTATCAACCCCACCTCTACAACATTCCACCACTCCTCTCTGCGTCATGCTCACCCATATCAATAATAAGGGCGGCATCCGGCCTCATCCGCAGCCTCGTATTGGGCCGCATCCCATGCAAGAACAATGTATTAGTACACCTTCCCAACTTACCCTATTTCATCCCACATCCCGACCTAATCTCTTTCCCCACCCCCATCCCGTTGGCCTTGTTGCTAATCCAACCTACCCAAACCCATCTACCCTACCCCTCACCCAAACCTACCCAAACCCATCCACCCGAAACTATCTAACCTACCCAAACCCATCCACTCAAACTATCTACCCTACCCCTCACCCCAGCCACCCTAAACCCTTCCCATCTCCCTTAACCCTTTTCCCTCTCACCTAATCCTTTCCCACCTTCCCTACTTTCCCACTGCCTTCCTCTATTCCTTTTTTTTTTTTGTCCCAACTTAACCCTCGATTGACCGACCCTAGTTATCCCTTGACTCGACCATGGTCTCCTCTTGACTACCAGCATCTGTCCACTTTTCTTGTGAATCGATACCGGTCACTACCCACTAACGTCGGCCACAAGTCGATCGACGTTGGTCATCAGAGCCACCCGCCATGATTTCCCAACCCCTTTCCCCCTAATCCTCCTACCCACCCAAATTCCCCTTGTACCCTAATTATTCCTATAATCCTCCTCTTCACCTACCCCTACCCTTCCCTATTCCCATTTCCCGCTATTTTCCTATTTTGCAATTCTCCCCCAAACCCCCCATTTTTCATATTTTTTTTTCTATATGTTTAACCAAATTAATTGAAAAATCTATAACAAAGGTTCCAAACCTACCTTATCCCACTACCATTCATCATGGTGGAACCATCGGCCTCTATGTCACTCCTCCCAATCCCTCTCCACCTCCACCATCCAAGAATGTCCACCAAATCTCCACACCTCAATCACTTCGCTTTAATTCAATCCTATGACCCCACCTCTCACTCAACTCTGATCCCGCCTACGTGGTTTGCCAACCAAACTCTCTGGATGTCCTTATTTTCCTTTTCCTCTTTTCTCTCTTCTTGTCCTTTTCTCCTTGTCACCAATACCAAAATGAATTTTTAAAATGCAGCTTTTTTCACCTTTTATAGTCTACCCGACTCAACTAACGCTTAAACTCCTTGACCGATGCGTCGGCCTCTGCTTCAGCCAACCATCTTCGGGTTCCTCTCCACGCCATCGGTTCATACCTGACCACCGCTTGCCACTCCCGTGTGCTCATTTCTTACATTGACCTCATTTTCCTTACCTCCTCTTTCTTTTCGCCTCCCCTACACCTACCTCGGACCACTTTACCTTCCCTCCGGCCCTCCACCTTCTTCAACCTCACCTCATCTATCACAGTTGAAGCCTCATTCTTTTACCCCCACTCTCCGCGCCTTACCCATGCTGTGGATGACCTATCTACACCGGACTCAAAAACTATTTGTGTCCTTCAACCAATGTGCTCACTATACCTTTGCGGCCTGCTACTTCTATGTTGATTGACCCAATGACCTTACCTAGCCTATTACCATGACCGCTTATCCCGACCCACCTTTGGTGTACCGTAACATACCTAAACATTCTTGCACTCTAACCCATGTTGTGTTTCCTAACCATATCATATACCTTGATGCCGGATTCACTCCACCCTTGTTCGGATAAACCTATCGACCTTAGGACGACAGAGTTTGCCGCTTTCTTCAACCCGAGAAGCGTGCTGGCAGCCCTTATACATGTGCATGCATTTAATCGCTACTACCTTTGACCTCGACCCATTACCTAGATCACCCGAGTAGACCTTTCACCTCTTTTCCTGTCGGTCCCTATTTACCTTTTCTTCACATTTACCTTTAATCAAACCACTCACATCGCTTTAATGCCATTTGCCTCGCTGGGCTTCCTCGGTCTTTGAGGGTGATCACCTTCACCTCACATGGGGCAACCACATCTTATTTTTGTTAGTGTTGCTTCAATACAAGCTACAAAACAAAAAGGGGAAAAATGTAGACACTAAAATTAGGTCACACTCCCCTTCGTTCCTCAACATATAAGTCCCCTCTATTACATTTACCTAGCCATACTACCCCTTCACCCCACTAATATTAATTTAATTAAATTAATGCTTTATACTCACTATATTTATTATTTAAATATATTTTTAAAATAATATCTACACATATAGTTCACTTAAACACCTCACCCAAACTAACTCAACCTAAGACCTATTCTCAAAGCAAGTTACCATAACTAACTAAGACTTACCCAAACCCTAAAATCAATGCCTACATTCCTCTAACCACATTCACGCATGCTCACAAGAGGCTTTGAGTCTAATCCATGGGATAATGACACAAGATCTGAGGAAATCAAGAGGATCTCCCTCATGTTTAGTAAACCTAGGAAATCCCACTCGACCGACATCGCTTTCCTTAACCATCGCCGGTTAAGTCGAACCACCAAAATCGGTACTCCCCTTTTAACCCAAAACAACCTTATTCTCAAGGTCGAACTTGAAACTTGAAGTGGGAAGAAAGAAATTTGATGAGCAAGAACACATCTTAGAGAGATAACGCATCTTCGCAGAGCAAATTCCAACAAGAACTCACATCCAAGGAAGGAGATTGAGGATCTTCTCCTACATAGTCATCCTTACCCACGTTCCTGATCTATCTAAGTAAAGAGGAGTGTGCATGCAGCCTATACAAAAGCTTTTCTTCAGTTGGTGATCACTACTCACGCCTTCAAACCCATCATCGCACCTCCATTCTTCACACATAAAACCTTCAGGGAATGAGATCCAAGCAAGTACAACATCACACTTTCCTGGTTATTTCATTTCATCATTATTTTATCATCCACCGTTTATCTTGCTCCCTATTGACCTTTCTCCAACATTTTCACCCCACATAGACCCCTCAAAACCTCACAAAAAGCCTACTCCAATCACCTATCACCTCGTCCCAACTAACAAAAATCCTTTTCAGTGTAATCACAAAGGAGACCAAAACCCATTATGTGACATTTCCTGTATCTCACAAAGAACCGGCGCCTGCTATACTAATCGGTGGTCAGTCACCCCTAACCAACACCAGATCTCGTGTTTGCCCACACAACCTTAAACAAAGACCTACCCACCTAATTTTACCTCACCTCACTCACTTGTGACCTACCCCGAGACCTTTATTAGACCCTCGTGAGACCCTTAACCTATCACTTGACCTTGGATTCTATTCTAGCCTAGCCTCGTTAGACTAGATCTATTTCTTATTGTGTTTTTAAGTGAGATACCTAAATCATTTTAAAACAACAATAGGATTTACTTTTTTACAACATTAATTTTCTTAAAACAAAGGATTTGACAGCTGACCATCTAGGAAGTATCACACTTCCCCGGATCTAGCTCATGCTAGTGCGCCACCTTCGCCCATATTGTTTAATTCCTTCCGGTGGTCTTGCTTTCATTACAGTCGTTCCTCCTACCAAAAGGGAACCTCTCACAGCCAAAATGTGGATTCTGAGAAGTCATACGTGTGCAACAACCCATCACCGACATTCGAAATGGTATTCCTCCTATGCCCATTACCCTATCTGCTTCGCTTTCACAACGATTTAAAGAAATAATCTAAGAAAAGGTGAAACAACCATAGGGGGGGAGAGAATAAGCATGCTGCCCCCATGTGTTCCAATGATGGAGATTTATGTAGTGACACAAAGGTACCATGCCATTATGGCAAAGTGTTATTTTTGTTGTGGATAAGATTGAGGGATAAAACAATGGTCTTAGCCAAAGCAATAATAAACCATGGAGGGTGGTGGAATTTGAAATTTTTCGGCCATGTTGGAGGGAAGTAGCTTTCTTCAAAAAAAGTGATTGGTTTCGATCTTTACATGTGATTGATGACATCAGGAAGACTCTGATAGAGGAAGAAGGTGGACCGATTTTCGAGAGGTGGTTACACAATTTGACTTGGTAATGTTGTGGGATGGCTTGGAGAAAGGAGGTGTTGAACTGATTTTAAAAGGGAGGTTGTAGGCTGA